>CAUJRU010002627.1:0-17500 GCA_963277665.1 Viscum album
AAAGGAGTCATGACAGGAACAGAGGCCCTATGTCCCGCCGCACCCCCCACATCCCACCATTCAAAAGAACTCAACCACCGTTGCGAAACTTTTAACCAAGAACCAGGACACCAACCATGCTCATCTATCATCATCCCATCCAAGTTATATCTGTCTAGTATCGCATCGTCTTTTTAGCAAGCCCTTGGAACCCGAAACCAAAATTGTGCGAGAGAATTCAACCCAAGCATATAGACGGGGCCCGTACATCAGCACCAACAAAATTCCACTACCAACAGGGAGAACTCCAAAGGGACAAGTGAGGGTCTTCAAGGTGGAGCTCACCCACCTGGGGATTCTTCGCTTGAGGTATAACCGAGGAGAAAGTCAGCCCTGGCACTGATTTAATGAGACCCGTCACAGTATCACCATCTTTCGATTAGTTTGTCCTTTACATGCGGGACCTGATCTTTGAGACAGGCATATGACTAGTGGAAGGATCAACCATGTAGCATCACCAACCACATCTGCAATGTTTGAGGTATGACTGAGCAGACCACTCAGACCCCAACACAAGCCCAAACCGTCGTCCCGAGCATTCAATTCCATTCGATTAGTTTGTCCTTCGTACATGCACAGCCTGATCTTTGAGACAATAATATGACTAATGGAAAGATCAACCGGGTACCATCACCAACCACATCTGCAATGTTTGAGGTATGACTGAGCAGACCACTCAGACCCCAACACAAGCCCGAACCATCTCTTCCCAAATCGACATGTTTCCCCTTAATTAGTCATCACCTCTGCATGACGCTCGTGTATCTTGCAGAAACAGTAGATACACATTCTCAAGCCACCCTTATGAACATCATCACCCAAGGCATGACTGAGGAGGAAGGCACCCCAACTTGTCCAATAATGAACCATGGAAATCGTTACCCTGTTGGTGTGAGTTTCTTAGGACCCAAATAACTCGCACGTGGCCCCGACAATGCGTTGAGCAAAGCACTCCCACCAATCATTGCCCAAGGCAGCTTGCTATGGTTCGCATGGAATATCACTGAATGAGAAATTTAGGAGCACGCTCTCGCATCCTGGTGATACCGACAGTTTCGCGCTTGAACCACTACCAAAATTCCACAACGCTCCAGAGAAGGTGAGGAAAAGGCGGTACAGCAAGGGACGACAAAGGAACCCAATCCCACCATGCCTCCCACATCCCAACATCTGCAAGAACTCAACCACAATCAGTGGATTTTAAGCAAAGCCCGACCCGCAACGCTCCATGAAAGGTGAGGAAAAAGGTGGGTACGACAGGACGGGGAAACAACCCAATCCCACCCATACCCCCCACATCCCACCAGTGAGGAAAAAGGTAGGAACGTCAGGGGATGAGGAGGGAAACCCCCATCCCGCCGTGCCTCCCACATCTCACATTCCGTAGGAACTCAACCGCCATGAGGCAGCTTTTAAGCAGACGAACCAGCAACGCTCAAGAGACGTCGAGGAAAAGGAGTCATGGTAGGTACGGGGGTCCTATGTCCCGCCGCGCCGCCCACATCCCACCATCCACAGGATCCCACAAACCGTGAGGCGGTATTTAAGCACCCAGCCCGCAATGCTCCATAGACGGGGAGGAAAAGGCAGGCACGTCAGGGGACGGGGCAAAAACCCAATCCCGCCGCGCCCCCCACATCCCACCATCCGCAGCAACTCAACCGCCCTGAGGCAGCTTTTAAGCAAGCAGAGCCGCACTGCTCTAGAGAAGGCGAGGGAAGGGCAGGAGCGTCGAGGGACGACAAAGGAACACCAACCCACCATGCCTCCCACATCCCACCATCCAAGGAACTCCGCCACCAACAGGTGGCCTTTTAAGCAAGCCCGAACCGCAACGCTCCATGAAAGGTGAGGAAAAAGGCGGGCACGGCATGAGACTGGGCAAAAACCCATTCTTTCCAATGCCCCCCACATCCCACCGGTGAGGAAAAGGAATTACAGCGTCCCACCGCCATGCCTCCCACATCCCACCTTCCGAAGGAACTCAACCGCCATGAGGCAGATTTTAAGCAGACGAACCCACAACGCTCCAGGGACGTTGAGGAAAAGGAGTCATGACAGGAACGGAGGCCCTATGTCCCGCCGCACCCCCCACATCCCACCATTCAAAAGAACTCAACCACCGTTGCGAAACTTTTAACCAAGAACCAGGACACCAACCATGCTCATCTATCATCATCCCATCCAAGTTATATCTGTCTAGTATCGCATCGTCTTTTTAGCAAGCCCTTGGAACCCGAAACCAAAATTGTGCGAGAGAATTCAACCCAAGCATATAGACGGGGCCCTTACATCAGCACCAACAAAATTCCACTACCAACAGGGAGAACTCCAAAGGGACAAGTGAGGTTCTTCTAGGTGGAGCTCACCCACCTGGGGATTCTTCGCTTGATGTATAACCGAGGAGAAAGTCAGCCGTGTCACTGATTTAATGAGACCCTTCACAGTATCACCATCTTTCGATTAGTTTGTCCTTGTACATGCAGGACCTGATCTTTGAGACACGCATATGACTAGTGGAAGGATCACCCATGTAGCGTCACTAACCACATCTGCAATGTTTGAGGTATGACTGAGCAGACCACTCAGACCCCAACACAAGCCTAAACCGTCGTCCCGAGCATTCAATTCCATTCGATTAGTTTGTCCTTTGTACATGCACGACCTGATCTTTGATACAAGCATATGACTAATGGAAGGATCAGCCAGGTAGCATCACCAACCACATCTGCAATGTTTGAGGTATGACTGAGCAAACCACTCAGACCCCAACACAAGCCCAAACCATCTTCCCAAATCGACATGTTTCCCCTTAATTAGTCATCACCTCTGTATGACGCTCGTGTATCTTGCAAAAACAATAGATACACATTCTTCGCTTGATGTATAACCGAGGAGAACGTCAAACTTGTCACTGATTTAATGAGACCCTTCACAGTATCACCATCTTTCGGTTAGTTTGTCCCTGTACATGCACAGACTGATCTTTGAGACAAGCATATGACTAGTGTTCTCATCGGATATCCAACCAAGCCAAACCGTGTTCCATCATTCACATGGAAACATGTACAAGGACCAAATGAAAGCGAGGAGAAATTAAACCCCCACTTACGGATGAGGGTGCCAACGAGACCAACGTTCCCTTCCCAAAAAAGGGAGACCGCAGTATCTTGACAACCATCCACCACTCCCACACAATCGCGTAAGCACAACCATCAACCCACACAACTGATCGTCACGCCTCGAGGGAAGCAACCCGAGAGGCATCACAATGCAGCACATGAAGGCAGGGAAAGCCCGCTATGCATGACACAAGGGAAGGATTGATATACCCAACCCCCTAGCGCCAACGAGACCAACGTTCCATTCCCAAAAAAGGGAGACCGCAGTATCTTGACAACCATCCACCACTTCCACACAATCGCATAAGGGCAACCATCAACCCACACAACTGATCATGCACAACCGGATCTTTGAGACAAGCATATGACTAGTAGAAGGATCAGCCATGTAGCATCACCAACAACATCTGCATTGTTTGAGGTATGACTGAGCTCACCACTCAGACCCCAACACAAGCCCAAACCATCATCCCGAACATTCAATTCCGTTCCATTAGTTTGTCCTTTGTACATGCACAACCTGATCTTTGGGACAAGCATATGACTAATGGAAGGATCAGCCAGGTTGCATCACCAACCACATCTGCAATGTTTGAGGTATGACTGAGCAGACCACTCAGACCCCAACACAAGCCCAAACCGTCTTTCCAAATCGACAGGAACCCAATTAATGAGTCATCACCTCTGCATGATGCTCAATACCGCAATTGTGCGAGAGAATTCAACCCAAGCATATAAACAGGGCCCGTATATCATAACTGACAAAATTCCACTACCAACAGGGAGAACTCCGAAGGGACAAGTGAGGGTCTTCTAGGTGGAGCTCACCCACCTGGGGATTCTTCTCTTGATGTATAACTGAGGAGAAAGTCAGCCCTGGCACTAATTTAATGAGACCCATCACAGTATCACCATCTTTCGATTAGTTTGTCTTTGTACATGCGGGACCTGATCTTTGAGTCAAGCATATGACTAGTTGAAGGATCAGCCATGTAGCATCACCAACAACATCTGCATTGTTTGAGGTATGACTGAGCTAACCACTCAGACCCCAACACAAGCCCAAACCGTCGTCCCGAACATTCAATTTCATTCGATTAGTTTTTCCTTTGTACATGCACCACCTGATCTTTGGGACAAGCATATGACTAATGGAAGGATCAGCCAGGTAGCATCACCAACCACATCTGCAATGTTTGAGGTATGACTGAGCAAACCACTCAGACCCCAACACAAGCCCAAACCATCTTCCCAAATCGACAGGATTCCCCTTAATGAGTCATCACCTCTGCGTGACGACGCTCGTGTATCTTGTCGAAACAATAGATACACATTCTTCGCTTGATGTATAACCGAGGAGAACGTCAAACTTGTCACTGATTTAATGAGACCCTTCACAATATCACCATCTTTCGGTTAGTTTGTCCCTGTACATGCACAGACTGATCTTTGAGACAAGCATTTGACTAGTGTTCTCAACGGATATCCAACCAAGCCAAACCGTGTTCCATCATTCACATGGAAACATGCACAAGGACCAAATGAAAGCGAGGAGAAATTAATCCCCCACTTACGGATGAGGGTGCCAACGAGACCAACGTTCCCTTCCCAAAAAAGGGAGACCGCAGTATCTTGACAACCATCCACCACTCCCACACAATCGCGTAAGCACAACCATCAACCCACACAACTGACCGTGACGCCTCAAGGGAAGCAACCCGAGAGGCATCACAATGCAGCACATGAAGGCAGGGAAAGCCCGCTATGCATGACACAAGGGAAGGATTTATATACCCAACCCCCTAGAGCCAAGGAGACCAACGTTCCCTTCCCAAAAAAGGGAGACCGCAGTATCTTGACAACCATCCACCACTCCCACACAATCGCGTAAGCACAACCATCAACCCACACAACTGACTGTGACACCTCGAGGGAAGCAACCCGAGAGACATCACAATGCAGCACATGAAGGCAGGGAAAGCCCGCTATGCATGACACAAGGGAAGGATTTATATACCCAACCCCCTAGAGCCAAGGAGACCAACGTTCCCTTCCCAAAAAAGGGAGACCGCAGTATCTTGACAACCATCCACCACTCCCACACAATCGCGTAAGCACAACCATCAACCCACACAACTGACCGTGACGCCTCAAGGGAAGCAACCCCAGAGGCATCACAATGCAGCACATGAAGGCAGGGAAAGCCCGCTATGCATGACACAAGGGAAGGATTTATATACCCAACCCCCTAGAGCCAAGGAGACCAACGTTCCCTTCCCAAAAAAGGGAGACCGCAGTATCTTGACAACCATCCACCACTCCCACACAATCGCGTAAGCACAACCATCAACCCACACAACTGACTGTGACGCCTCGAGGGAAGCAACCCGAGAGACATCACAATGCAGCACATGAAGGCAGGGAAAGCCCGCTATGCATGACACAAGGGAAGGATTGATATACCCAACCCCCTAGAGCCAACGAGACCAACGTTCCCTTCCCAAAAAAGGGAGACCGCAGTATCTTGACAGCCATCCACCACTCCCACACAATCGCGTAAGCACAACCATCAACCCACACAACTGACCGTGACGCCTCAAGGGAAGCAACCCGAGAGGCATCACAATGCAGCACATGAAGGCAGGGAAAGCCCGCTATGCATGACACAAGGGAAGGATTTATATACCCAACCCCCTAGAGCCAACGAGACCAACGTTCCCTTCCCAAAAAAGGGAGACCGCAGTATCTTGACAACCATCCACCACTCCCACACAATCGCGTAAGCACAACCATCAACCCACACAACTGACCGTGACGCCTCGAGGGAAGCAACCCGAGAGGCATCACAATGCAGCACATGAAGGCAGGGAAAGCCCGCTATGCATGACACAAGGGAAGGATTGATATACCCAACCCCCTAGAGCCAACGAGACCAACGTTCCCTTCCCAAAAAAGGGAGACCGCAGTATCTTGACCACCATCCACCACTCCCACACAATCGCATAAGCGCAACCATCAACCCACACAACTGATCATGCAGGACCTGACCTTTGAGACAAGCATATGACTAGTGGAAGGATCAGCCATGTAGCATCACCAACAACATCTGCATTGTTTGAGGTATGACTGAGCTCACCACTCAGACCCCAACACAAGCCCAAACCGTCGTCTCGAACATTCAATTCCGTTCGATTAGTTTGTCCTTTGTACATGCACAACCTGATTTTTGAGACAAGCATATGACTAATGGAAGGATCAGACAGGTTGCACCACCAACAACATCTGCAATGTTTGAGGTATGACTGAGCAGACCACTCAGACCCCAACACAATCCCAAACCGTCTTCCCAAATCGACAGGAACCCAATTAATGAGTCTTCACCTCTGCATGATGCTCAAAACCGCAATTGTGCGAGAGAATTCAACCCAAGCATATAAACAGGGCCCGTATATCAGCACTAACAAAATTCCACTACCAACAGGGAGAACTCCGATGGGACAAGTGAGGATCTTCTAGGTGGAGCTCACCCACCTGGGGATTCTTCGCTTGATGTATAACCGAGGAGAAAGTCAGCCGTGTCACTGATTTAATGAGACCCTTCACAGTATCACCATCTTTCGATTAGTTTGTCCCTGTACATGCACTAACTGATCTTTGAGACAAGCATATGACTAGTGGAAGGATCAACCATGTAGCATTACCAACAACATCTGCATTGTTTGTGGTATAACTGAGCAGACCACTCAGACCCCAACACAAGCCCAAACCATCATCCCGAACATTCAATTCCGTTCGATTAGTTTATCCTTTGTAAATGCACAACCTGATCTTTGAGACAAGCATATGACTAATGGTAGGATCAGCCAGGTAGCATCACCAACCACATCTGCAATGTTTGAGGTATGACTGAGCAGACCACTCACACCCCAACACAAGCCCAAATCATCTTCCCAAATCGACAGGATTCCCCTTAATGAGTCATCATCTCTGCATGACGCTCGTGTATCTTGCAGAAACAATAGATACACATTCTTCGCTTGATGTAAAACCGAGGAGAACGTCAGACTTGTCCCTGATTTACTGAGACCCTTCACAGTATCACCATCTTCGATTAGTTTGTCCCTGTACATGCACAAACTGATCTTTGAGACAAGCATATGACTAGTGTTCTCAACGGATATCCAACCAAGCCAAACCGTGTTCCATCATTCACATGGAAACATGCACAAGGACCAAATGAAAGCGAGGAGAAATTAAACCCCCACTTACGGATGAGGGTGCCAACGAGACCAACGTTCCCTTCCCAAAAAAGGGAGACCGCAGTATCTTGACAACCATCCACCACTCCCACACAATCGCGTAAGCACAACCATCAACCCACACAGCTGATCGTGACGCCTCGAGGGATGCAACCCGAGAGGCATCACAATGCAGCACATGAAGGCAGGGAAAGCCCGCTATGCATGACACAAGGGAAGGATTGATATACCCAACCCCCTAGAGCCAACGAGACCAACGTTCCCTTCCCAAAAAAGGGAGACCGCGGTATCTTGACAACCATCCACCACTCCCACACAATCGCATAAGCGCAACCATCAACCCACACAACTGATCATGCAGGACCTGATCTTTGAGACAAGCATATGACTAGTGGAAGGATCAGACATGTAGAATCACCAACAACATCTGCATTGTTTGAGGTATGACTGAGCTCACCACTCAGACCCCAACACAAGCCCAAACCGTCGTCCCGAACATTCAATTCCGTTCGATTAGTTTGTCCATTGTACATGCACAACCTGATCTTTGAGACAAGCATATGACTAATGGAAGGATCAACAAGGTTGCATCACCAACCAAATCTGCAATGTTTGAGGTATGACCCCACCTCAACGTCCTTCCCTTCAAGGCACGCCGCATGCACCAAGACGGGCCTCGAGGCCCCTTCAAATCGTCTCACTCGGATGCCATTGTCTGGAAACGACTATCAGCCCGCAAGATCACACATGCGACAAACCCCATCTCGTTGTCATCGTTTTTAGGGCGCACTACCTCGGGAAAGACAAGCCCCAAGCACGGGACGAATCATCGAGAATTCATGGCATTGCGTCCATGCCATTTTCCATGTCACTGGGCATGTCATCGGGTGGCTCTAGGCACGCAGGACAAGACCCACGCCCAGGGGGGGTCGCCGACCACTCCCCCCCCCTAAAGAGACATTTATGCATTTCCAGCTATTCCACCAGGAAACATCAACAGTGACGAGGAGACATACTGATGGGTTTAGACCACCCTAAGGGCACCGCAGTGCATGAAAGACAACACGGGTTGCCCTAAAAGAGCTATGAAACCATAGGAAGGGCCACCGACGTGACCCCTTAGGCACATGAAGGCCGCCGACACGTCATGGCATCCGTCCCGCGTCTCGTCCATCACCGCAGAGAAGACACGCCCCATGTCCAGAGCGGGTCCTCACGCATGAAAGGAATTATCTTGAGGCGGTCATTGTCATTACATACCGTACCCAACAACATATGACAAACCCCACCACGTCGTCCTTCCTTGCAAGGCACACCGCATCCTCCAAGGCAAGCCCCGATGCCCCTTCAAATCGTCCCACTCGGGTGGCGTTGTCTCCACGTGATTGTCAGTACGTCGGACCTGACACGCGACGCACCCCGGCTCATTGTCATCACTTTTATGGCGCATTACCTCAGACAAGACAAGCCCCAAGCACCGTATGAATCCTCAAGCTTTCATGGATTTGTCTGGAGGCCATTTTTCCATGTCCGTGGGCATGTCACTAGGTGGCTCTGGGCACGCAGGACAAGACCCACGCCCAGGGGGGGTCGCCGACCACTCCCCCCCTAAAGAGACATTTATGCATTTTCAGCTGTCCCACCAGGAAACATCAACACTGACGAGGAGACATACTAACGGGTTTAGACAACCCTGTGGGCACCACAGCGCATGAAAGACAACACGTGTTGCCCTAAAAGATATATGAAACCATAGGAACAGCCACCGATGTGACCCCTTAGGCACATGAAGGCCGCCGACACGTAGTAGCATTCATCCCGGGTAGCGTCCAACACCGCCGAGAAGACAGGCCCCATGTCCAGAGAGGGTCCTCACGCATGAAATGAATTCTCTTTAGGTGGTCATTGTCATTACATACGGGACACGACAACAGATGACAAACCCCACCGCAACGTCCTTCCTTTCAAGGCACGCCACACGCACCAAGACGGGCCTCGAGGCCCCTTCAAATCGTCTCACTCGGATGCCATTGTCTGGACACGACTGTCAGTCCGCAGGATCACACATGCGACAAACCCCATCTCATTGTCATCGTTTTTAGGGCGCACTACCTCGGGCAAGACAAGCCCCAAGCACGGGACGAATCATCAGAAATTCATGGCACTGCGTCGATGCCATTTTCCATGTCACTCGGCATGTCAGTGGGTGGCTCTAGGCACGCAGGACAAGACCCACGCCCAGGGGGGGTCGCCGACCACTCCCCCCCTAAAGAGACATTTATGCATTTCCAGCTATACCACCAGGAAACATCAACAGTGACGAGGAGACATACTGATGGGTTTAGACCACCCTAAGGGCACCGCAGTGCATGAAAGACAACACGGGTTGCCCTAAAAGAGCTATGAAACCATAGGAAGGGCCACCGACGTGACCCCTTAGGCACATGAAGGCCGCCGACACGTCATGGCATCCGTCCCGCGTCTCGTCCATCACCGCAGAGAAGACGCGCCCCATGTCCAGAGCGAGTCCTCACGCCTCAAAGGAATTATCTTTAGGTGGTCATTGTCAATACATACCGTACCCAACAACATATGACAAACCCCACCACATCGTCCTTCCTTGCAAGGCACACCGCATCCACCAAGGCAAGCCCCGAGGCCCCTTCAAATCGTCTCACTCGGATGCCGTTGTCTCCACGTGATCGTCAGTACGTCGGACCTCACACACGCGACAAACCCCATCTCATTGTCATCGTTTTTATGGCGCACTACCTCGGGCAAGACAAGCCCGAAGCACGGGACAAATCATCAGGAATTCTTGGCATTGCGTCGATGCCATTTTCCACGTCACTCGGCGTGGGTCTGACACGCGACGCACCCCAGCTCATTGTCATCACTTTTATGGCGCATTACCTCAGACAAGACAAGCCCCAAGCACCGTACGAATCATCAGGCTTTCATGGATTCGTCTGGAGGCCGTTTTTCCATGTCCGTGGGCATGTCACTGGGTGGCTCTGGGCACACAGGACAAGACCCACGCCCAGGGGGGGTCGCCGACCACTCCCCCCCTAAAGAGACATTTATGCATTTCCAGCTGTCCCACCAGGAAACATCAGCACTGACGAGGAGACATACTGATGGGTTCAGACAACCCTGTGGGCACCACAGCGCATGAAAGACAACACGTGTTGCCCTAAAAGAGATATGAAACCATAGGAATAGCCACCAATGTGACCCCTTAGGCACATCAAGGCCGCCATCACGTACTAGCATCCATCCCGGGTAGCGTCCAACACCGCCGAGAAGACAGGCCCCGTGTCCAGAGAGGGTCCTCACGCATGAAATGAATTCTCTTTAGGTGGTCATTATCATTACATACGGGACACGAAAACACATGAATAACCACACCTCAACGTCCTTCCTTTCAAGGCACACCGCATGCACCAAGACGGGCCTCGAGGCCCCTTCAAATCGTCTCACTCGGATGCCTTTGTCTGGAAACGACTGTCAGCCCGCAAGATCACACATGCGACAAAACCCATCTCATTGTCATCGTTTTTAGGGCGCACTACCTCGGGAAAGACAAGCCCCAAGCACGGGACGAATCATCAAGAATTCATGGCATTGCGTCGATGCCATTTTCCATGTCACTGGGCATGTCATCGGGTGGCTCTAGGCACGCAGGACAAGACCCACGCCCAGGGGGGGTCGCCGACCACTCCCCCCCTAAAGAGACATTTATGCATTTCCAGCTATTCCACCAGGAAACATCAAAAGTGACGAGGAGACATACTGAGGGGTTTAGACCACCCTAAGGGCACCGCAGTGCATGAAAGACAACACGGGTTGCCCTAAAAGAGCTATGAAACCATAGGAAGGGCCACCGACGTGACCCCTTAGGCACATGAAGGCCGCCGACACGTCATGACATCCGTCCCGCGTCTCGTCCATCACCGCAGAGAAGACACGCCCCATGTCCAGAGCGGGTCCTCACGCATGAAATGAATTATCTTTAGGCGGTCATTGTCATTACATACCGTACCCAACAACATATGACAAACCCCACCACGTCGTCCTTCCTTGCAAGGCACACCGCATCCTCCAAGGCAAGCCCCGATGCCCCTTCAAATCGTCCCACTCGGGTGGCGTTGTCTCCACGTGATTGTCAGTACCTCGGACCTGACACGCGACGCACCCCGGCTCATTGTCATCACTTTTATGGCGCATTACCTCAGACAAGACAAGCCCCAAGCACCGTATGAATCCTCAAGCTTTCATGGATTTGTCTGGAGGCCATTTTTCCATGTCCGTGGGCATGTCACTAGGTGGCTCTGGGCACGCAGGACAAGACCCACGCCCAGGGGGGGTCGCCGACCACTCCCCCCCTAAAGAGACATTTATGCCTTTCCAGCTGTCCCACCAGGAAACATCAGCACTGACGAGGAGACATACTGGAGGGTTTAGACAACCCTGTGGGCACCACAGCGCATGAAAGTCAACACGTGTTGCCCTAAAAGATATATGAAACCGTAGGAACAGCCACCGATGTGACCCCTTAGGCACATGAAGGCCGCCGACACGTAGTAGCATTCATCCCGGGTAGCGTCCAACACCGCCGAGAAGACAGGCCCCATGTCCAGAGAGGGTCCTCACGCATGAAATGAATTCTCTTTAGGTGGTCATTGTCATTACATACGGGACACGACAACAGATGACAAACCCCACCGCAACGTCCTTCCTTTCAAGGCACGCCACACGCACCAAGACGGGCCTCGAGGCCCCTTCAAATCGTCTCACTCGGATGCCATTGTCTGGACACGACTGTCAGTCCGCAGGATCACACATGCGACAAACCCCATCTCATTGTCATCGTTTTTAGGGCGCACTACCTCGGGCAAGACAAGCCCCAAGCACGAGACGAATCATCAGGAATTCATGGCACTGCGTCGATGCCATTTTCCATGTCACTCGGCATGTCATTGGGTGGCTCTAGGCACGCAGGACAAGACCCACGCCCAGGGGGGGTCGCCGACCACTCCCCCCCTAAAGAGACATTTATGCATTTCCAGCTATACCACCAGGAAACATCAACAGTGACGAGGAGACATACTGATGGGTTTAGACCACCCTAAGGGCACTGCAGTGCATGAAAGACAACACGGGTTGCCCTAAAAGAGCTATGAAACCATAGGAAGGGCCACCGACGTGACCCCTTAGGCACATGAAGGCCGCCGACACGTCATGGCATCCGCCCCGCGTCTCGTCCATCACCGCAGAGAAGACACGCCCCATGTCCAGAGCTGGTCCTCACGCCTCAAAGGAATTATCTTTAGGCGGTCATTGTCAATACATACCGTACCCAACAACATATGACAAACCCCACCACGTCGTCCTTCCTTGCAAGGCACACCGCATCCACCAAGGCAAGACCCGAGGTCCCTTCAAATCGTCCCACTCGGATGGCGTTGTCTCCACGTGATTGTCAGTACGTCGGACCTGACACGCGACGCACCCCGGCTCATTGTCATCACTTTTATGACGCATTACCTCAGACAAGACAAGCCCCAAGCACCGTACGAATAATCAAGCTTTCATGGATTTGTCTGGAGGTCGTTTTTCCATGTTCGTGGGCATGTCACTGGGTGGCTCTGGGCACGCAGGACAAGACCCACGCCCAGGGGGGGTCGCCGACCACTCCCCCCCTAAAGAGACATTTATGCATTTCCAGCTGTCCCACCAGGAAACATCAGCACTGACGAGGACACATACTGATGGGTTCAGACAACCCAATGGGCACCACAACGCATGAAAGACAGCACGTGTTGCCCTTAAAGAGCTACGAATCCATACGAACAGCCACCAAAGTGACCCCTTAGGCACACGAAGGCCGCCGACACGTCATGGCATCCGTCCCGGGTATCATCCAACACCGCCGAGAAGACAGGACCCATGTCCAGAGCGGGTCCCCGCGCATGAAATGAATTATCTTTAGGCGGTCATTGTCTTTACATTCCGAACACAACAACATGTGACAAACCCCACCTCGACGTCCTTCCTTTCAAGAAACGCCGCATGCACCAAGACGGGCCCCGAGACCCCTTCAAATCGTCTCACTCGGATGCCATTGTCTGAACGCGACTGTCAGTCCGCAGGATCTCGAAGGCGACAAACACCATCCCATTGTCATCGTTTTTATGGCGCACTACCTCGGGCAAGACAAGCCCCAAGCACGGGACGAATCATCAGGCATTCATGGCATTACGTCGATGTCATTTTGCATGTCAATGGGCATCACATTGGGTGGCTCTAGGCACGCAAGACAAGACCCACGCCCGGGGGGGTCGCCGACCACTCCCCCCCTAAAGAGACATTTATGCATTTCCAGCTATTCCACCAGGAAACATCAACACCGACGAGGAGACATACTGATGGGTTTAGACCACCCTGAGGGCAGGGCAGCGCATGAAAGGCAACACGTGTTGCCCTAAAAGAGCTATGAAACCATAGGAAGGGCCACCGACGTGACCCCTTAGGCACATGAAGGCCGCCGACACGTCATGGCATCCGTCCCACGTATCGTCCATCACCACAGCGAAGACACGCCCCATGTCCAGAGCGGGTCCCCACGCATGAAAGGAATTCTCTTTAGGCGGTCATTGTCATTACATACCGGACCCAACAACATATGACAAACCCCACCTCATTGTCCTTCCATTCAAGGCACACCGCATCCACCAAGGCAAGCCCTGAGGCCCCTTCAAATCCTCTCACCCGGATGGCGTTGTCTCCACCTGATTGTCAGTACGGAGGACCTGACACGCGACGAAACCCGGCTCATTGTCATCACTTTTATGGCGCACTACCTCGAACAAGACAAGCCCCAAGCACCGGACGAATCATCAAGCTGTCTTTGCTTTGTCCGGAGGCTGTTTTTCCATGTCCGTGGGCATGTCACTGGGTGGCTCTGGGCACGCAGGACAAGACCCACGCCCAGGGGGGGTCGCCGACCACTCCCCCCCTAAAGAGACATTTATGCATTTCCAGCTGTCCCACCAGGAAACATCAGCACTGACGAGGAGACATACTGATGGGTTTAGACAACCCTGTGGGCACCACAGCGCATGAAAGACAACACGTGTTGCCCTAAAAGAGATATGAAACCATAGGAACAGCCACTGATGTGACCCCTTAGGCACATCAAGGCCGCCGACACGTAGTAGCATTCGTCGCGGGTAGCATCCAACGCCGCCGAGAAGACAGGCCCCATGTCCAGAGCGGGTCCTCGCGCATGAAATGAATTCTCTTTAGGTGGTCATTGTCATTACATACGGGACACGACAACATATGAAAAACCCCACCTCGACGTCCTTCCTTTCAAGGCACGCCGCATGCACCAAGACGGGCCCTGAGGCCCCTTCAAATCGTCTCACTCGGATGCCATTGTCTGGACGCGACTGTCAGTCCGCAGGATCGCACATGCGACAAACCCCGTCTCATTGCCATCGTTTTTAGGGCGCACTACCTCGGGCAAGACAAGCCCCAAGCACGGGACGAATCATCAGGAATTCATGGCATTGCGTCGATGCCATTTTCCATGTCACTGGGCATGTCTGTGGGTGGCTCTCGGCACGCAGGACAAGACCCACGCCCAGGGGGGGTCGCCGACCACTCCCCCCCTAAAGAGACATTTATGCATTTCCAGCTATTCCACCAGGAAACATCAACACTGACGAGGAGACATACTGAGTGGTTTAGACCACCCAGAGGGAACCGCAGCGCATGAAAGGCAACACGTGTTGCCCTAAAAGGGCTATGAAACCATAGGAAGGGACACCGACGTGGCCCCTTAGGCACATGAAGGCCGCCGACACGTCATGGCATCCGTCCCGCGTATCGTCCAACACCGCCGAGGAGACAGGACCCATGTCCAGAGCGGGTCCTCACGCATGAAATGAATTCTCTTTAGGTGGTCATTGTCTTTACATACCGGACACAACAACATATGACAAACCCCACCTCAACGTCCTTCCTTTCAAGGCACGCCGCACGCACCAAGACGGGCCCCGAGGCCCCTTCAAATCGCCTCACTAGGATTCCATTGTCTGGACGCGATTGTCAGTCCGTAGGATCTCACAGGCGACAAACCCCACCCATCTCATTGTCATCGGTTTTATGGCGCACCACCTCGGGCAAGACAAGACCCTAGCACGGGAAGAATCATCAGGAATTCAGGGCATTGCGTCGATGCCATTTTCCATGTCACTGGGCATGTCATTGGGTGGCTCTAGGCACGCAGGACAAGACCCACGCCCAGGGGGGTCGCCGACCACTCCCCCCCTAAAGAGACATTTATGCATTTCCAGCTATCCCACCAGGAAACATCAACACTGACGAGGAGACATACTGATGGGTTTAGACCACCCTGAGGGCACCACAGCGCATGAAAGACAACACGTGTTGCCCTAAAAGAGCTATGAAACCATAGGAAGGGCCACCGACGTGACCCCTTATGCACATGAAGGCCACCGACAAGTCATGGCATCCATCCCGCGTATCGTCGATCACCGCCGAGAAGACACGCCCCATGTCCAGAGCGGGTCCTCACTCATGAAAAGAATTCTCTTTAGGTGGTAATTGTAATTACATACAGGACCCAACAACATATGAAAAACCCCACCTCGACGTCCTTCCTTTCAAGGCACGTCGCATCCACCAAGACATGCCCCGAGGCCACTTCAAATCGTCTCACTCGGATGGCTTTGTCTCCACGCGATTGTCAGTTCGTCGGACCTGACACGCGACGAACCCCGTCTCATTGTCATCGCTTTTATGGGGCACTACCGCGGGCAAGACAAGCCCCAAGCACAGGAGGAATCATCTAGAGGCCATTTTTCCATGTCTGTGGGCATGTCACTGGGTGGCTCTGGGCACGCAGGACAAGACCCACGCCCAGGGGGGGTCGCCGACCACTCCCCCCCTAAAGAGACATTTCTGCATTTCCAGCTCTCCCACCAGGAAACATCAGCACTGACGAGGAGACATACTGAGTGGTTCAGACCACCCAGAGGGAACCGCAGCGCATGAAAGACAACACGTGTTGCCCTAAAAGAGCTATGAAACCATAGGAACGGCAACCGACGTGACCCCTTAGGCACGTGAAGGCCGCCGACACGTCATGGCATCCTTCCCGCGTATCGTCGACCACCGCCGAGAAGACAGACCCCATGTCCAGAGCGGGTCCTCACGCATGAAATGAATTCTCTTTAGGTGGTCGGTGTCGTTACATACCGAACCCAACAACATATGACAAACCCCAGCTCGGCGTCCTTCCTTTCAAGGCACCCCGCATCCACCAAGACAAGCCTCGAGGCCCCTTCAAATCGTCTCACTCGGATGGCATTGTCTCCACGCGATTGTCGGTACGTAGGACCTCACACGCGACGAACCCCGGCTCATTGTCAAAGCTTTTAAGGCGCACTACCCCGGAGAAGACAAGCCCCAAGCACCGGACGAATCATCACGCATTGATGGCATTGTCTAGAGGCCATTTTTCCATGTCCGTGGGCATGTCACTGGGTGGCTCGAGGCACGCAGGACAAGACCCACGCCCAGGGGGGGTCGCCGACCACTACCCCCCTAAAGAGACATTTATGCATTTACAGCTATCCCACCAGGAAACATCAGCACTGACGAGGAGACATACTGAGTGGTTTAGACCACCCAGAGGGCACCCCAGCTCATGAAAGACAACGCGAGTTGCCCTAAAAGAGCTATGAAACCATAGGAACGGCCACCGACGTGACCCCTTAGGCACATGAAGGCCGCCGGCACGTCATGGCATCCGTCCCGCGTGTCGTCGACCACCGCCGAGAAGACAACCCCATGTCCAGAGCGGGTCCTCACGCATGAAACGAATTCTATTTAGGTGGTCATGGACGTTACATACCGGACCCAACAAGATATGGCAAACCCCAGCTCGGCGTCCTTCCTTTCAAGGCACCCCGCATCCACCAATGCAAGCCCCGATGCCCCTTCAAATCGTCTCACTCGGATGGAATTGTCTCCACGCGATTGTCAGTA
>CAUJRU010002627.1:27500-50000 GCA_963277665.1 Viscum album
ACAACCCAATCCCGCCCATACCCCCCACATCCCACCAGTGAGGAAAAAGGTAGGAACGTCAGGGGATGAGGAGGGAAACCCCCATCCCGCCGTGCCTCCCACATCTCACATTCCGTAGGAACTCAACCGCCATGAGGCAGCTTTTAAGCAGACGAACCAGCAACGCTCAAGAGACGTCGAGGAAAAGGAGTCATGGTAGGTACGGGGGTCCTATGTCCCGCCGCGCCGCCCACATCCCACCATCCACAGGATCCCACAAACCGTGAGGCGGTATTTAAGCACCCAGCCCGCAATGCTCCACAGACGGGGAGGAAAAGGCAGGCACGTCAGGGGACGGGGCAAAAACCCAATCCCGCCGCGCCTCCCACATCCCACCATCCGCAGCAACTCAACCACCCTGAGGCGGCTTTTAAGCAAGCCAAGCCGCACTGCTCTAGAGAAGGCGAGGGAAGGGCAGGAGCGTCGAGGGACGACAAAGGAACACCAACCCACCATGCCTCCCACATCCCACCATCCAAGGAACTCCGCCACCGACAGGTGGCCTTTTAAGCAAGCCCGAACCGCAACGCTCCATGAAAGGTGAGGAAAAAGGCGGGCACGGCATGAGACTGGGCAAAAACCCATTCTTTCCAATGCCCCCCACATCCCACCGGTGAGGAAAAGGAATTACAGCGTCCCACCGCCATGCCTCCCACATCCCACCTTCCGAAGGAACTCAACCGCCATGAGGCAGATTTTAAGCAGACGAACCCACAACGCTCCAGGGACGTTGAGGAAAAGGAGTCATGACAGGAACGGAGGCCCTATGTCCCGCCGCACCCCCCACATCCCACCATTCAAAAGAACTCAACCACCGTTGAGAAACTTTTAACCAAGAACCAGGACACCAACCATGCTCATCTATCATCATCCCATCCAAGTTATATCTGTCTAGTATCGCATCGTCTTTTTAGCAAGCCCTTGGAAGACGGAACCGCAATTGTGCGAGAGAATTCAACCCAAGCATATAGACGGGGCCCCTACATCAGCACCAAAAAAATTCCACTACCAACAGGGAGAACTCCAAAGGGACAAGTGAGGGTCTTCTAGGTGGAGCTCACCCACCTGGGGATTCTTCGCTTGAGATATAACCGAGGAGAAAGTCACCCCTGGAACTGATTTAATGAGACCCGTCACAGTATCACCATCTTTCGATTAGTTTGTCCTTTACATGCGGGACCTGATCTTTGAGACAGGCATATGACTAGTGGAAGGATCAGCCATGTAGCATCACCAACAACATCTGCATTGTTTGGGGTATGACTGAGCTGACCACTCAGACCCCAACACAAGCCCAAACCGTCGTCCCGAACATTCAATTCTGTTCGATTAGTTTGTCCTTTGTACATGCACAACCTGATCTTTGAGACAAGCATATGACTAATGGAAGGATCAGCCAGGTAGCATCACCAACCACATCTGCAATGTTTGAGGTATGACTGAGCAGACCACTCAGACCCCAACACAAGCCCCAACCATCTTCCCAAATCGACAGGATTCCCCTTAATGAGTCATCACCTCCGCATGACGCTCGTGTATCTTGCAGAAACAGTAGATACACATTCTCAAGCCACCCTTATGAACATCATCACCCAAGGCATGACTGAGGAGGAAGGCACCCCAACTTGTCCAATAATGAACCATGGAAATCGTCACCCTGTTGGTGTGAGTTTCTTAGGACCCAAATAACTCGCACGTGGCCCCGACAATGCGTTGAGCAAAGCACTCCCACCAATCATTGCCCAAGGCAGCTTGCTATGGTTCGCATGAAATATCGCTGAATGAGAAATTTAGGAGCACGCTCTTGCATCCTGGTGATACCGACAGTTTCGCGCTTGAACCACTACCAAAATTCCACAACGCTCCAGAGAAGGTGAGGAAAAGGCGGTACAGCAAGGGACGACAAAGGAACCCAATCCCACCATGCCTCCCACATCCCAACATCTGCAAGAACTCAACCACACTCGGTGGCTTTTAAGCATAGCCCGACCCGCAACGCTCCATGAAAGGTGAGGAAAAAGGTGGGTACGACAGGACGGGGAAACAACCCAATCCCGCCCATACCCCCCACATCCCACCAGTGAGGAAAAAGGTAGGAACGTCAGGGGATGAGGAGGGAAACCCCCATCCCGCCGTGCCTCCCACATCTCACATTCCGTAGGAACTCAACCGCCATGAGGCAGCTTTTAAGCAGACGAACCAGCAACGCTCAAGAGACGTCAAGGAAAAGGAGTCAGGGTAGGTACGGGGGTCCTATGTCCCGCCGCGCCGCCCACATCCCACCATCCACAGGATCCCACAAACCGTGAGGCGGTATTTAAGCACCCAGCCCGCAATGCTCCACAGACGGGGAGGAAAAGGCAGGCACGTCAGGGGACGGGGCAAAAACCCAATCCCGCCGCGCCTCCCACATCCCACCATCCGCAGCAACTCAACCACCCTGAGGCGGCTTTTAAGCAAGCCAAGCCGCACTGCTCTAGAGAAGGCGAGGGAAGGGCAGGAGCGTCGAGGGACGACAAAGGAACACCAACCCACCATGCCTCCCACATCCCACCATCCAAGGAACTCCGCCACCGACAGGTGGCCTTTTAAGCAAGCCCGAACCGCAACGCTCCATGAAAGGTGAGGAAAAAGGCGGGCACGGCATGAGACTGGGCAAAAACCCATTCTTTCCAATGCCCCCCACATCCCACCGGTGAGGAAAAGGAATTACAGCGTCCCACCGCCATGCCTCCCACATCCCACCTTCCGAAGGAACTCAACCGCCATGAGGCAGATTTTAAGCAGACGAACCCACAACGCTCCAGGGACGTTGAGGAAAAGGAGTCATGACAGGAACGGAGGCCCTATGTCCCGCCGCACCCCCCACATCCCACCATTCAAAAGAACTCAACCACCGTTGCGAAACTTTTAACCAAGAACCAGGACACCAACCATGCTCATCTATCATCATCCCATCCAAGTTATATCTGTCTAGTATCGCATTGTCTTTTTAGCAAGCCCTTGGAAGACGGAACCGCAATTGTGCGAGAGAATTCAACCCAAGCATATAGACGGGGCCCCTACATCAGCACCAAAAAAATTCCACTACCAACAGGGAGAACTCCAAAGGGACAAGTGAGGGTCTTCTAGGTGGAGCTCACCCACCTGGGGATTCTTCGCTTGAGATATAACCGAGGAGAAAGTCACCCCTGGCACTGATTTAATGAGACCCGTCACAGTATCACCATCTTTCGATTAGTTTGTCCTTTACATGCGGGACCTGATCTTTGAGACAGGCATATGACTAGTGGAAGGATCAGCCATGTAGCATCACCAACAACATCTGCATTGTTTGGGGTATGACTGAGCTGACCACTCAGACCCCAACACAAGCCCAAACCGTCGTCCCGAACATTCAATTCTGTTCGATTAGTTTGTCCTTTGTACATGCACAACCTGATCTTTGAGACAAGCATATGACTAATGGAAGGATCAGCCAGGTAGCATCACCAACCACATCTGCAATGTTTGAGGTATGACTGAGCAGACCACTCAGACCCCAACACAAGCCCCAACCATCTTCCCAAATCGACAGGATTCCCCTTAATGAGTCATCACCTCCGCATGACGCTCGTGTATCTTGCAGAAACAGTAGATACACATTCTCAAGCCACCCTTATGAACATCATCACCCAAGGCATGACTGAGGAGGAAGGCACCCCAACTTGTCCAATAATGAACCATGGAAATCGTTACCCTGTTGGTGTGAGTCTCTTAGGACACAAATAACTCGCACGTGGCCCCGACAATGCGTTGAGCAAAGCACTCCCACCAATCATTGCCCAAGGCAGCTTGCTATGGTTCGCATGGAATATCGCTGAATGAGAAATTTAGGAGCACGCTCTCGCATCCTGGTGATACCGACAGTTTCGCGCTTGAACCACTACCAAAATTCCACAACGCTCCAGAGAAGGTGAGGAAAAGGCGGTACAGCAAGGGACGACAAAGGAACCCAATCCCACCATGCCTCCCACATCCCAACATCTGCAAGAACTCAACCACACTCAGTGGATTTTAAGCAAAGCCCAACCCGCAACGCTCCATGAAAGGTGAGGAAAAAGGTGGGTACGACAGGACGGGGAAACAACCCAATCCCGCCCATACCCCCCACATCCCACCAGTGAGGGAAAAGGTAGGAACGTCAGGGGATGAGGAGGGAAACCCCCATCCCGCCGTGCCTCCCACATCTCACATTCCGTAGGAACTCAACCGCCATGAGGCAGCTTTTAAGCAGACGAACCAGCAACGCTCAAGAGACGTCGAGGAAAAGGAGTCATGGTAGGTACGGGGGTCCTATGTCCCGCCGCGCCGCCCACATCCCACCATCCACAGGATCCCACAAACCGTGAGGCGGTATTTAAGCACCCAGCCCGCAATGCTCCACAGACGGGGAGGAAAAGGCAGGCACGTCAGGGGACGGGGCAAAAACCCAATCCCGCCGCGCCCCCCACATCCCACCATCCGCAGCAACTCAACCACCCTGAGGCAGCTTTTAAGCAAGCAAAGCCGCACTGCTCTAGAGAAGGCGAGGGAAGGGCAGGAGCGTCGAGGGACGACAAAGGAACACCAACCCACCATGCCTCCCACATCCCACCATCCAAGGAACTCCGCCACCAACAGGTGGCCTTTTAAGCAAGCCCGAACCGCAACGCTCCATGAAAGGTGAGGAAAAAGGCGGGCACGGCATGAGACTGGGCAAAAACCCATTCTTTCCAATGCCCCCCACATCCCACCGGTGAGGAAAAGGAATTACAGCGTCCCACCGCCATGCTTCCCACATCCCACCTTCCGAAGGAACTCAACCGCCGTGAGGCAGATTTTAAGCAGACGAACCCACAACGCTCCAGGGACGTTGAGGAAAAGGAGTCATGACAGGAACAGAGGCCCTATGTCCCGCCGCACCCCCCACATCCCACCATTCAAAAGAACTCAACCACCGTTGCGAAACTTTTAACCAAGAACCAGGACACCAACCATGCTCATCTATCATCATCCCATCCAAGTTATATCTGTCTAGTATCGCATCGTCTTTTTAGCAAGCCCTTGGAACCCGAAACCAAAATTGTGCGAGAGAATTCAACCCAAGCATATAGACGGGGCCCGTACATCAGCACCAACAAAATTCCACTACCAACAGGGAGAACTCCAAAGGGACAAGTGAGGGTCTTCAAGGTGGAGCTCACCCACCTGGGGATTCTTCGCTTGAGGTATAACCGAGGAGAAAGTCAGCCCTGGCACTGATTTAATGAGACCCGTCACAGTATCACCATCTTTCGATTAGTTTGTCCTTTACATGCGGGACCTGATCTTTGAGACAGGCATATGACTAGTGGAAGGATCAACCATGTAGCATCACCAACCACATCTGCAATGTTTGAGGTATGACTGAGCAGACCACTCAGACCCCAACACAAGCCCAAACCGTCGTCCCGAGCATTCAATTCCATTCGATTAGTTTGTCCTTCGTACATGCACAGCCTGATCTTTGAGACAATAATATGACTAATGGAAAGATCAACCGGGTACCATCACCAACCACATCTGCAATGTTTGAGGTATGACTGAGCAGACCACTCAGACCCCAACACAAGCCCGAACCATCTCTTCCCAAATCGACATGTTTCCCCTTAATTAGTCATCACCTCTGCATGACGCTCGTGTATCTTGCAGAAACAGTAGATACACATTCTCAAGCCACCCTTATGAACATCATCACCCAAGGCATGACTGAGGAGGAAGGCACCCCAACTTGTCCAATAATGAACCATGGAAATCGTTACCCTGTTGGTGTGAGTTTCTTAGGACCCAAATAACTCGCACGTGGCCCCGACAATGCGTTGAGCAAAGCACTCCCACCAATCATTGCCCAAGGCAGCTTGCTATGGTTCGCATGGAATATCACTGAATGAGAAATTTAGGAGCACGCTCTCGCATCCTGGTGATACCGACAGTTTCGCGCTTGAACCACTACCAAAATTCCACAACGCTCCAGAGAAGGTGAGGAAAAGGCGGTACAGCAAGGGACGACAAAGGAACCCAATCCCACCATGCCTCCCACATCCCAACATCTGCAAGAACTCAACCACAATCAGTGGATTTTAAGCAAAGCCCGACCCGCAACGCTCCATGAAAGGTGAGGAAAAAGGTGGGTACGACAGGACGGGGAAACAACCCAATCCCACCCATACCCCCCACATCCCACCAGTGAGGAAAAAGGTAGGAACGTCAGGGGATGAGGAGGGAAACCCCCATCCCGCCGTGCCTCCCACATCTCACATTCCGTAGGAACTCAACCGCCATGAGGCAGCTTTTAAGCAGACGAACCAGCAACGCTCAAGAGACGTCGAGGAAAAGGAGTCATGGTAGGTACGGGGGTCCTATGTCCCGCCGCGCCGCCCACATCCCACCATCCACAGGATCCCACAAACCGTGAGGCGGTATTTAAGCACCCAGCCCGCAATGCTCCACAGACGGGGAGGAAAAGGCAGGCACGTCAGGGGACGGGGCAAAAACCCAATCCCGCCGCGCCCCCCACATCCCACCATCCGCAGCAACTCAACCGCCCTGAGGCAGCTTTTAAGCAAGCAGAGCCGCACTGCTCTAGAGAAGGCGAGGGAAGGGCAGGAGCGTCGAGGGACGACAAAGGAACACCAACCCACCATGCCTCCCACATCCCACCATCCAAGGAACTCCGCCACCAACAGGTGGCCTTTTAAGCAAGCCCGAACCGCAACGCTCCATGAAAGGTGAGGAAAAAGGCGGGCACGGCATGAGACTGGGCAAAAACCCATTCTTTCCAATGCCCCCCACATCCCACCGGTGAGGAAAAGGAATTACAGCGTCCCACCGCCATGCCTCCCACATCCCACCTTCCGAAGGAACTCAACCGCCATGAGGCAGATTTTAAGCAGACGAACCCACAACGCTCCAGGGACGTTGAGGAAAAGGAGTCATGACAGGAACGGAGGCCCTATGTCCCGCCGCACCCCCCACATCCCACCATTCAAAAGAACTCAACCACCGTTGCGAAACTTTTAACCAAGAACCAGGACACCAACCATGCTCATCTATCATCATCCCATCCAAGTTATATCTGTCTAGTATCGCATCGTCTTTTTAGCAAGCCCTTGGAACCCGAAACCAAAATTGTGCGAGAGAATTCAACCCAAGCATATAGACGGGGCCCTTACATCAGCACCAACAAAATTCCACTACCAACAGGGAGAACTCCAAAGGGACAAGTGAGGTTCTTCTAGGTGGAGCTCACCCACCTGGGGATTCTTCGCTTGATGTATAACCGAGGAGAAAGTCAGCCGTGTCACTGATTTAATGAGACCCTTCACAGTATCACCATCTTTCGATTAGTTTGTCCTTGTACATGCAGGACCTGATCTTTGAGACACGCATATGACTAGTGGAAGGATCACCCATGTAGCGTCACTAACCACATCTGCAATGTTTGAGGTATGACTGAGCAGACCACTCAGACCCCAACACAAGCCTAAACCGTCGTCCCGAGCATTCAATTCCATTCGATTAGTTTGTCCTTTGTACATGCACGACCTGATCTTTGATACAAGCATATGACTAATGGAAGGATCAGCCAGGTAGCATCACCAACCACATCTGCAATGTTTGAGGTATGACTGAGCAAACCACTCAGACCCCAACACAAGCCCAAACCATCTTCCCAAATCGACATGTTTCCCCTTAATTAGTCATCACCTCTGTATGACGCTCGTGTATCTTGCAAAAACAATAGATACACATTCTTCGCTTGATGTATAACCGAGGAGAACGTCAAACTTGTCACTGATTTAATGAGACCCTTCACAGTATCACCATCTTTCGGTTAGTTTGTCCCTGTACATGCACAGACTGATCTTTGAGACAAGCATATGACTAGTGTTCTCATCGGATATCCAACCAAGCCAAACCGTGTTCCATCATTCACATGGAAACATGTACAAGGACCAAATGAAAGCGAGGAGAAATTAAACCCCCACTTACGGATGAGGGTGCCAACGAGACCAACGTTCCCTTCCCAAAAAAGGGAGACCGCAGTATCTTGACAACCATCCACCACTCCCACACAATCGCGTAAGCACAACCATCAACCCACACAACTGATCGTCACGCCTCGAGGGAAGCAACCCGAGAGGCATCACAATGCAGCACATGAAGGCAGGGAAAGCCCGCTATGCATGACACAAGGGAAGGATTGATATACCCAACCCCCTAGCGCCAACGAGACCAACGTTCCATTCCCAAAAAAGGGAGACCGCAGTATCTTGACAACCATCCACCACTTCCACACAATCGCATAAGGGCAACCATCAACCCACACAACTGATCATGCACAACCGGATCTTTGAGACAAGCATATGACTAGTAGAAAGATCAGCCATGTAGCATCACCAACAACATCTGCATTGTTTGAGGTATGACTGAGCTCACCACTCAGACCCCAACACAAGCCCAAACCATCATCCCGAACATTCAATTCCGTTCCATTAGTTTGTCCTTTGTACATGCACAACCTGATCTTTGGGACAAGCATATGACTAATGGAAGGATCAGCCAGGTTGCATCACCAACCACATCTGCAATGTTTGAGGTATGACTGAGCAGACCACTCAGACCCCAACACAAGCCCAAACCGTCTTTCCAAATCGACAGGAACCCAATTAATGAGTCATCACCTCTGCATGATGCTCAATACCGCAATTGTGCGAGAGAATTCAACCCAAGCATATAAACAGGGCCCGTATATCATAACTGACAAAATTCCACTACCAACAGGGAGAACTCCGAAGGGACAAGTGAGGGTCTTCTAGGTGGAGCTCACCCACCTGGGGATTCTTCTCTTGATGTATAACTGAGGAGAAAGTCAGCCCTGGCACTAATTTAATGAGACCCATCACAGTATCACCATCTTTCGATTAGTTTGTCTTTGTACATGCGGGACCTGATCTTTGAGTCAAGCATATGACTAGTTGAAGGATCAGCCATGTAGCATCACCAACAACATCTGCATTGTTTGAGGTATGACTGAGCTAACCACTCAGACCCCAACACAAGCCCAAACCGTCGTCCCGAACATTCAATTTCATTCGATTAGTTTTTCCTTTGTACATGCACCACCTGATCTTTGGGACAAGCATATGACTAATGGAAGGATCAGCCAGGTAGCATCACCAACCACATCTGCAATGTTTGAGGTATGACTGAGCAAACCACTCAGACCCCAACACAAGCCCAAACCATCTTCCCAAATCGACAGGATTCCCCTTAATGAGTCATCACCTCTGCGTGACGACGCTCGTGTATCTTGTCGAAACAATAGATACACATTCTTCGCTTGATGTATAACCGAGGAGAACGTCAAACTTGTCACTGATTTAATGAGACCCTTCACAATATCACCATCTTTCGGTTAGTTTGTCCCTGTACATGCACAGACTGATCTTTGAGACAAGCATTTGACTAGTGTTCTCAACGGATATCCAACCAAGCCAAACCGTGTTCCATCATTCACATGGAAACATGCACAAGGACCAAATGAAAGCGAGGAGAAATTAATCCCCCACTTACGGATGAGGGTGCCAACGAGACCAACGTTCCCTTCCCAAAAAAGGGAGACCGCAGTATCTTGACAACCATCCACCACTCCCACACAATCGCGTAAGCACAACCATCAACCCACACAACTGACCGTGACGCCTCAAGGGAAGCAACCCGAGAGGCATCACAATGCAGCACATGAAGGCAGGGAAAGCCCGCTATGCATGACACAAGGGAAGGATTTATATACCCAACCCCCTAGAGCCAAGGAGACCAACGTTCCCTTCCCAAAAAAGGGAGACCGCAGTATCTTGACAACCATCCACCACTCCCACACAATCGCGTAAGCACAACCATCAACCCACACAACTGACTGTGACACCTCGAGGGAAGCAACCCGAGAGACATCACAATGCAGCACATGAAGGCAGGGAAAGCCCGCTATGCATGACACAAGGGAAGGATTTATATACCCAACCCCCTAGAGCCAAGGAGACCAACGTTCCCTTCCCAAAAAAGGGAGACCGCAGTATCTTGACAACCATCCACCACTCCCACACAATCGCGTAAGCACAACCATCAACCCACACAACTGACCGTGACGCCTCAAGGGAAGCAACCCCAGAGGCATCACAATGCAGCACATGAAGGCAGGGAAAGCCCGCTATGCATGACACAAGGGAAGGATTTATATACCCAACCCCCTAGAGCCAAGGAGACCAACGTTCCCTTCCCAAAAAAGGGAGACCGCAGTATCTTGACAACCATCCACCACTCCCACACAATCGCGTAAGCACAACCATCAACCCACACAACTGACTGTGACGCCTCGAGGGAAGCAACCCGAGAGACATCACAATGCAGCACATGAAGGCAGGGAAAGCCCGCTATGCATGACACAAGGGAAGGATTGATATACCCAACCCCCTAGAGCCAACGAGACCAACGTTCCCTTCCCAAAAAAGGGAGACCGCAGTATCTTGACAGCCATCCACCACTCCCACACAATCGCGTAAGCACAACCATCAACCCACACAACTGACCGTGACGCCTCAAGGGAAGCAACCCGAGAGGCATCACAATGCAGCACATGAAGGCAGGGAAAGCCCGCTATGCATGACACAAGGGAAGGATTTATATACCCAACCCCCTAGAGCCAACGAGACCAACGTTCCCTTCCCAAAAAAGGGAGACCGCAGTATCTTGACAACCATCCACCACTCCCACACAATCGCGTAAGCACAACCATCAACCCACACAACTGACCGTGACGCCTCGAGGGAAGCAACCCGAGAGGCATCACAATGCAGCACATGAAGGCAGGGAAAGCCCGCTATGCATGACACAAGGGAAGGATTGATATACCCAACCCCCTAGAGCCAACGAGACCAACGTTCCCTTCCCAAAAAAGGGAGACCGCAGTATCTTGACCACCATCCACCACTCCCACACAATCGCATAAGCGCAACCATCAACCCACACAACTGATCATGCAGGACCTGACCTTTGAGACAAGCATATGACTAGTGGAAGGATCAGCCATGTAGCATCACCAACAACATCTGCATTGTTTGAGGTATGACTGAGCTCACCACTCAGACCCCAACACAAGCCCAAACCGTCGTCTCGAACATTCAATTCCGTTCGATTAGTTTGTCCTTTGTACATGCACAACCTGATTTTTGAGACAAGCATATGACTAATGGAAGGATCAGACAGGTTGCACCACCAACAACATCTGCAATGTTTGAGGTATGACTGAGCAGACCACTCAGACCCCAACACAATCCCAAACCGTCTTCCCAAATCGACAGGAACCCAATTAATGAGTCTTCACCTCTGCATGATGCTCAAAACCGCAATTGTGCGAGAGAATTCAACCCAAGCATATAAACAGGGCCCGTATATCAGCACTAACAAAATTCCACTACCAACAGGGAGAACTCCGATGGGACAAGTGAGGATCTTCTAGGTGGAGCTCACCCACCTGGGGATTCTTCGCTTGATGTATAACCGAGGAGAAAGTCAGCCGTGTCACTGATTTAATGAGACCCTTCACAGTATCACCATCTTTCGATTAGTTTGTCCCTGTACATGCACTAACTGATCTTTGAGACAAGCATATGACTAGTGGAAGGATCAACCATGTAGCATTACCAACAACATCTGCATTGTTTGTGGTATAACTGAGCAGACCACTCAGACCCCAACACAAGCCCAAACCATCATCCCGAACATTCAATTCCGTTCGATTAGTTTATCCTTTGTAAATGCACAACCTGATCTTTGAGACAAGCATATGACTAATGGTAGGATCAGCCAGGTAGCATCACCAACCACATCTGCAATGTTTGAGGTATGACTGAGCAGACCACTCACACCCCAACACAAGCCCAAATCATCTTCCCAAATCGACAGGATTCCCCTTAATGAGTCATCATCTCTGCATGACGCTCGTGTATCTTGCAGAAACAATAGATACACATTCTTCGCTTGATGTAAAACCGAGGAGAACGTCAGACTTGTCCCTGATTTACTGAGACCCTTCACAGTATCACCATCTTCGATTAGTTTGTCCCTGTACATGCACAGACTGATCTTTGAGACAAGCATATGACTAGTGTTCTCAACGGATATCCAACCAAGCCAAACCGTGTTCCATCATTCACATGGAAACATGCACAAGGACCAAATGAAAGCGAGGAGAAATTAAACCCCCACTTACGGATGAGGGTGCCAACGAGACCAACGTTCCCTTCCCAAAAAAGGGAGACCGCAGTATCTTGACAACCATCCACCACTCCCACACAATCGCGTAAGCACAACCATCAACCCACACAGCTGATCGTGACGCCTCGAGGGATGCAACCCGAGAGGCATCACAATGCAGCACATGAAGGCAGGGAAAGCCCGCTATGCATGACACAAGGGAAGGATTGATATACCCAACCCCCTAGAGCCAACGAGACCAACGTTCCCTTCCCAAAAAAGGGAGACCGCGGTATCTTGACAACCATCCACCACTCCCACACAATCGCATAAGCGCAACCATCAACCCACACAACTGATCATGCAGGACCTGATCTTTGAGACAAGCATATGACTAGTGGAAGGATCAGACATGTAGAATCACCAACAACATCTGCATTGTTTGAGGTATGACTGAGCTCACCACTCAGACCCCAACACAAGCCCAAACCGTCGTCCCGAACATTCAATTCCGTTCGATTAGTTTGTCCATTGTACATGCACAACCTGATCTTTGAGACAAGCATATGACTAATGGAAGGATCAACAAGGTTGCATCACCAACCAAATCTGCAATGTTTGAGGTATGACCCCACCTCAACGTCCTTCCCTTCAAGGCACGCCGCATGCACCAAGACGGGCCTCGAGGCCCCTTCAAATCGTCTCACTCGGATGCCATTGTCTGGAAACGACTATCAGCCCGCAAGATCACACATGCGACAAACCCCATCTCGTTGTCATCGTTTTTAGGGCGCACTACCTCGGGAAAGACAAGCCCCAAGCACGGGACGAATCATCGAGAATTCATGGCATTGCGTCCATGCCATTTTCCATGTCACTGGGCATGTCATCGGGTGGCTCTAGGCACGCAGGACAAGACCCACGCCCAGGGGGGGTCGCCGACCACTCCCCCCCCCTAAAGAGACATTTATGCATTTCCAGCTATTCCACCAGGAAACATCAACAGTGACGAGGAGACATACTGATGGGTTTAGACCACCCTAAGGGCACCGCAGTGCATGAAAGACAACACGGGTTGCCCTAAAAGAGCTATGAAACCATAGGAAGGGCCACCGACGTGACCCCTTAGGCACATGAAGGCCGCCGACACGTCATGGCATCCGTCCCGCGTCTCGTCCATCACCGCAGAGAAGACACGCCCCATGTCCAGAGCGGGTCCTCACGCATGAAAGGAATTATCTTGAGGCGGTCATTGTCATTACATACCGTACCCAACAACATATGACAAACCCCACCACGTCGTCCTTCCTTGCAAGGCACACCGCATCCTCCAAGGCAAGCCCCGATGCCCCTTCAAATCGTCCCACTCGGGTGGCGTTGTCTCCACGTGATTGTCAGTACGTCGGACCTGACACGCGACGCACCCCGGCTCATTGTCATCACTTTTATGGCGCATTACCTCAGACAAGACAAGCCCCAAGCACCGTATGAATCCTCAAGCTTTCATGGATTTGTCTGGAGGCCATTTTTCCATGTCCGTGGGCATGTCACTAGGTGGCTCTGGGCACGCAGGACAAGACCCACGCCCAGGGGGGGTCGCCGACCACTCCCCCCCTAAAGAGACATTTATGCATTTTCAGCTGTCCCACCAGGAAACATCAACACTGACGAGGAGACATACTAACGGGTTTAGACAACCCTGTGGGCACCACAGCGCATGAAAGACAACACGTGTTGCCCTAAAAGATATATGAAACCATAGGAACAGCCACCGATGTGACCCCTTAGGCACATGAAGGCCGCCGACACGTAGTAGCATTCATCCCGGGTAGCGTCCAACACCGCCGAGAAGACAGGCCCCATGTCCAGAGAGGGTCCTCACGCATGAAATGAATTCTCTTTAGGTGGTCATTGTCATTACATACGGGACACGACAACAGATGACAAACCCCACCGCAACGTCCTTCCTTTCAAGGCACGCCACACGCACCAAGACGGGCCTCGAGGCCCCTTCAAATCGTCTCACTCGGATGCCATTGTCTGGACACGACTGTCAGTCCGCAGGATCACACATGCGACAAACCCCATCTCATTGTCATCGTTTTTAGGGCGCACTACCTCGGGCAAGACAAGCCCCAAGCACGGGACGAATCATCAGAAATTCATGGCACTGCGTCGATGCCATTTTCCATGTCACTCGGCATGTCAGTGGGTGGCTCTAGGCACGCAGGACAAGACCCACGCCCAGGGGGGGTCGCCGACCACTCCCCCCCTAAAGAGACATTTATGCATTTCCAGCTATACCACCAGGAAACATCAACAGTGACGAGGAGACATACTGATGGGTTTAGACCACCCTAAGGGCACCGCAGTGCATGAAAGACAACACGGGTTGCCCTAAAAGAGCTATGAAACCATAGGAAGGGCCACCGACGTGACCCCTTAGGCACATGAAGGCCGCCGACACGTCATGGCATCCGTCCCGCGTCTCGTCCATCACCGCAGAGAAGACGCGCCCCATGTCCAGAGCGAGTCCTCACGCCTCAAAGGAATTATCTTTAGGTGGTCATTGTCAATACATACCGTACCCAACAACATATGACAAACCCCACCACATCGTCCTTCCTTGCAAGGCACACCGCATCCACCAAGGCAAGCCCCGAGGCCCCTTCAAATCGTCTCACTCGGATGCCGTTGTCTCCACGTGATCGTCAGTACGTCGGACCTCACACACGCGACAAACCCCATCTCATTGTCATCGTTTTTATGGCGCACTACCTCGGGCAAGACAAGCCCGAAGCACGGGACAAATCATCAGGAATTCTTGGCATTGCGTCGATGCCATTTTCCACGTCACTCGGCGTGGGTCTGACACGCGACGCACCCCAGCTCATTGTCATCACTTTTATGGCGCATTACCTCAGACAAGACAAGCCCCAAGCACCGTACGAATCATCAGGCTTTCATGGATTCGTCTGGAGGCCGTTTTTCCATGTCCGTGGGCATGTCACTGGGTGGCTCTGGGCACACAGGACAAGACCCACGCCCAGGGGGGGTCGCCGACCACTCCCCCCCTAAAGAGACATTTATGCATTTCCAGCTGTCCCACCAGGAAACATCAGCACTGACGAGGAGACATACTGATGGGTTCAGACAACCCTGTGGGCACCACAGCGCATGAAAGACAACACGTGTTGCCCTAAAAGAGATATGAAACCATAGGAATAGCCACCAATGTGACCCCTTAGGCACATCAAGGCCGCCATCACGTACTAGCATCCATCCCGGGTAGCGTCCAACACCGCCGAGAAGACAGGCCCCATGTCCAGAGAGGGTCCTCACGCATGAAATGAATTCTCTTTAGGTGGTCATTATCATTACATACGGGACACGAAAACACATGAATAACCACACCTCAACGTCCTTCCTTTCAAGGCACACCGCATGCACCAAGACGGGCCTCGAGGCCCCTTCAAATCGTCTCACTCGGATGCCTTTGTCTGGAAACGACTGTCAGCCCGCAAGATCACACATGCGACAAAACCCATCTCATTGTCATCGTTTTTAGGGCGCACTACCTCGGGAAAGACAAGCCCCAAGCACGGGACGAATCATCAAGAATTCATGGCATTGCGTCGATGCCATTTTCCATGTCACTGGGCATGTCATCGGGTGGCTCTAGGCACGCAGGACAAGACCCACGCCCAGGGGGGGTCGCCGACCACTCCCCCCCTAAAGAGACATTTATGCATTTCCAGCTATTCCACCAGGAAACATCAAAAGTGACGAGGAGACATACTGAGGGGTTTAGACCACCCTAAGGGCACCGCAGTGCATGAAAGACAACACGGGTTGCCCTAAAAGAGCTATGAAACCATAGGAAGGGCCACCGACGTGACCCCTTAGGCACATGAAGGCCGCCGACACGTCATGACATCCGTCCCGCGTCTCGTCCATCACCGCAGAGAAGACACGCCCCATGTCCAGAGCGGGTCCTCACGCATGAAATGAATTATCTTTAGGCGGTCATTGTCATTACATACCGTACCCAACAACATATGACAAACCCCACCACGTCGTCCTTCCTTGCAAGGCACACCGCATCCTCCAAGGCAAGCCCCGATGCCCCTTCAAATCGTCCCACTCGGGTGGCGTTGTCTCCACGTGATTGTCAGTACCTCGGACCTGACACGCGACGCACCCCGGCTCATTGTCATCACTTTTATGGCGCATTACCTCAGACAAGACAAGCCCCAAGCACCGTATGAATCCTCAAGCTTTCATGGATTTGTCTGGAGGCCATTTTTCCATGTCCGTGGGCATGTCACTAGGTGGCTCTGGGCACGCAGGACAAGACCCACGCCCAGGGGGGGTCGCCGACCACTCCCCCCCTAAAGAGACATTTATGCCTTTCCAGCTGTCCCACCAGGAAACATCAGCACTGACGAGGAGACATACTGGAGGGTTTAGACAACCCTGTGGGCACCACAGCGCATGAAAGTCAACACGTGTTGCCCTAAAAGATATATGAAACCGTAGGAACAGCCACCGATGTGACCCCTTAGGCACATGAAGGCCGCCGACACGTAGTAGCATTCATCCCGGGTAGCGTCCAACACCGCCGAGAAGACAGGCCCCATGTCCAGAGAGGGTCCTCACGCATGAAATGAATTCTCTTTAGGTGGTCATTGTCATTACATACGGGACACGACAACAGATGACAAACCCCACCGCAACGTCCTTCCTTTCAAGGCACGCCACACGCACCAAGACGGGCCTCGAGGCCCCTTCAAATCGTCTCACTCGGATGCCATTGTCTAGACACGACTGTCAGTCCGCAGGATCACACATGCGACAAACCCCATCTCATTGTCATCGTTTTTAGGGCGCACTACCTCGGGCAAGACAAGCCCCAAGCACGAGACGAATCATCAGGAATTCATGGCACTGCGTCGATGCCATTTTCCATGTCACTCGGCATGTCATTGGGTGGCTCTAGGCACGCAGGACAAGACCCACGCCCAGGGGGGGTCGCCGACCACTCCCCCCCTAAAGAGACATTTATGCATTTCCAGCTATACCACCAGGAAACATCAACAGTGACGAGGAGACATACTGATGGGTTTAGACCACCCTAAGGGCACTGCAGTGCATGAAAGACAACACGGGTTGCCCTAAAAGAGCTATGAAACCATAGGAAGGGCCACCGACGTGACCCCTTAGGCACATGAAGGCCGCCGACACGTCATGGCATCCGCCCCGCGTCTCGTCCATCACCGCAGAGAAGACACGCCCCATGTCCAGAGCTGGTCCTCACGCCTCAAAGGAATTATCTTTAGGCGGTCATTGTCAATACATACCGTACCCAACAACATATGACAAACCCCACCACGTCGTCCTTCCTTGCAAGGCACACCGCATCCACCAAGGCAAGACCCGAGGTCCCTTCAAATCGTCCCACTCGGATGGCGTTGTCTCCACGTGATTGTCAGTACGTCGGACCTGACACGCGACGCACCCCGGCTCATTGTCATCACTTTTATGACGCATTACCTCAGACAAGACAAGCCCCAAGCACCGTACGAATAATCAAGCTTTCATGGATTTGTCTGGAGGTCGTTTTTCCATGTTCGTGGGCATGTCACTGGGTGGCTCTGGGCACGCAGGACAAGACCCACGCCCAGGGGGGGTCGCCGACCACTCCCCCCCTAAAGAGACATTTATGCATTTCCAGCTGTCCCACCAGGAAACATCAGCACTGACGAGGACACATACTGATGGGTTCAGACAACCCAATGGGCACCACAACGCATGAAAGACAGCACGTGTTGCCCTTAAAGAGCTACGAATCCATACGAACAGCCACCAAAGTGACCCCTTAGGCACACGAAGGCCGCCGACACGTCATGGCATCCGTCCCGGGTATCATCCAACACCGCCGAGAAGACAGGACCCATGTCCAGAGCGGGTCCCCGCGCATGAAATGAATTATCTTTAGGCGGTCATTGTCTTTACATTCCGAACACAACAACATGTGACAAACCCCACCTCGACGTCCTTCCTTTCAAGAAACGCCGCATGCACCAAGACGGGCCCCGAGACCCCTTCAAATCGTCTCACTCGGATGCCATTGTCTGAACGCGACTGTCAGTCCGCAGGATCTCGAAGGCGACAAACACCATCCCATTGTCATCGTTTTTATGGCGCACTACCTCGGGCAAGACAAGCCCCAAGCACGGGACGAATCATCAGGCATTCATGGCATTACGTCGATGTCATTTTGCATGTCAATGGGCATCACATTGGGTGGCTCTAGGCACGCAAGACAAGACCCACGCCCGGGGGGGTCGCCGACCACTCCCCCCCTAAAGAGACATTTATGCATTTCCAGCTATTCCACCAGGAAACATCAACACCGACGAGGAGACATACTGATGGGTTTAGACCACCCTGAGGGCAGGGCAGCGCATGAAAGGCAACACGTGTTGCCCTAAAAGAGCTATGAAACCATAGGAAGGGCCACCGACGTGACCCCTTAGGCACATGAAGGCCGCCGACACGTCATGGCATCCGTCCCACGTATCGTCCATCACCACAGCGAAGACACGCCCCATGTCCAGAGCGGGTCCCCACGCATGAAAGGAATTCTCTTTAGGCGGTCATTGTCATTACATACCGGACCCAACAACATATGACAAACCCCACCTCATTGTCCTTCCATTCAAGGCACACCGCATCCACCAAGGCAAGCCCTGAGGCCCCTTCAAATCCTCTCACCCGGATGGCGTTGTCTCCACCTGATTGTCAGTACGGAGGACCTGACACGCGACGAAACCCGGCTCATTGTCATCACTTTTATGGCGCACTACCTCGAACAAGACAAGCCCCAAGCACCGGACGAATCATCAAGCTGTCTTTGCTTTGTCCGGAGGCTGTTTTTCCATGTCCGTGGGCATGTCACTGGGTGGCTCTGGGCACGCAGGACAAGACCCACGCCCAGGGGGGGTCGCCGACCACTCCCCCCCTAAAGAGACATTTATGCATTTCCAGCTGTCCCACCAGGAAACATCAGCACTGACGAGGAGACATACTGATGGGTTTAGACAACCCTGTGGGCACCACAGCGCATGAAAGACAACACGTGTTGCCCTAAAAGAGATATGAAACCATAGGAACAGCCACTGATGTGACCCCTTAGGCACATCAAGGCCGCCGACACGTAGTAGCATTCGTCGCGGGTAGCATCCAACGCCGCCGAGAAGACAGGCCCCATGTCCAGAGCGGGTCCTCGCGCATGAAATGAATTCTCTTTAGGTGGTCATTGTCATTACATACGGGACACGACAACATATGAAAAACCCCACCTCGACGTCCTTCCTTTCAAGGCACGCCGCATGCACCAAGACGGGCCCTGAGGCCCCTTCAAATCGTCTCACTCGGATGCCATTGTCTGGACGCGACTGTCAGTCCGCAGGATCGCACATGCGACAAACCCCGTCTCATTGCCATCGTTTTTAGGGCGCACTACCTCGGGCAAGACAAGCCCCAAGCACGGGACGAATCATCAGGAATTCATGGCATTGCGTCGATGCCATTTTCCATGTCACTGGGCATGTCTGTGGGTGGCTCTCGGCACGCAGGACAAGACCCACGCCCAGGGGGGGTCGCCGACCACTCCCCCCCTAAAGAGACATTTATGCATTTCCAGCTATTCCACCAGGAAACATCAACACTGACGAGGAGACATACTGAGTGGTTTAGACCACCCAGAGGGAACCGCAGCGCATGAAAGGCAACACGTGTTGCCCTAAAAGGGCTATGAAACCATAGGAAGGGACACCGACGTGGCCCCTTAGGCACATGAAGGCCGCCGACACGTCATGGCATCCGTCCCGCGTATCGTCCAACACCGCCGAGGAGACAGGACCCATGTCCAGAGCGGGTCCTCACGCATGAAATGAATTCTCTTTAGGTGGTCATTGTCTTTACATACCGGACACAACAACATATGACAAACCCCACCTCAACGTCCTTCCTTTCAAGGCACGCCGCACGCACCAAGACGGGCCCCGAGGCCCCTTCAAATCGCCTCACTAGGATTCCATTGTCTGGACGCGATTGTCAGTCCGTAGGATCTCACAGGCGACAAACCCCACCCATCTCATTGTCATCGGTTTTATGGCGCACCACCTCGGGCAAGACAAGACCCTAGCACGGGAAGAATCATCAGGAATTCAGGGCATTGCGTCGATGCCATTTTCCATGTCACTGGGCATGTCATTGGGTGGCTCTAGGCACGCAGGACAAGACCCACGCCCAGGGGGGTCGCCGACCACTCCCCCCCTAAAGAGACATTTATGCATTTCCAGCTATCCCACCAGGAAACATCAACACTGACGAGGAGACATACTGATGGGTTTAGACCACCCTGAGGGCACCACAGCGCATGAAAGACAACACGTGTTGCCCTAAAAGAGCTATGAAACCATAGGAAGGGCCACCGACGTGACCCCTTATGCACATGAAGGCCACCGACAAGTCATGGCATCCATCCCGCGTATCGTCGATCACCGCCGAGAAGACACGCCCCATGTCCAGAGCGGGTCCTCACTCATGAAAAGAATTCTCTTTAGGTGGTAATTGTAATTACATACAGGACCCAACAACATATGAAAAACCCCACCTCGACGTCCTTCCTTTCAAGGCACGTCGCATCCACCAAGACATGCCCCGAGGCCACTTCAAATCGTCTCACTCGGATGGCTTTGTCTCCACGCGATTGTCAGTTCGTCGGACCTGACACGCGACGAACCCCGTCTCATTGTCATCGCTTTTATGGGGCACTACCGCGGGCAAGACAAGCCCCAAGCACAGGAGGAATCATCTAGAGGCCATTTTTCCATGTCTGTGGGCATGTCACTGGGTGGCTCTGGGCACGCAGGACAAGACCCACGCCCAGGGGGGGTCGCCGACCACTCCCCCCCTAAAGAGACATTTCTGCATTTCCAGCTCTCCCACCAGGAAACATCAGCACTGACGAGGAGACATACTGAGTGGTTCAGACCACCCAGAGGGAACCGCAGCGCATGAAAGACAACACGTGTTGCCCTAAAAGAGCTATGAAACCATAGGAACGGCAACCGACGTGACCCCTTAGGCACGTGAAGGCCGCCGACACGTCATGGCATCCTTCCCGCGTATCGTCGACCACCGCCGAGAAGACAGACCCCATGTCCAGAGCGGGTCCTCACGCATGAAATGAATTCTCTTTAGGTGGTCGGTGTCGTTACATACCGAACCCAACAACATATGACAAACCCCAGCTCGGCGTCCTTCCTTTCAAGGCACCCCGCATCCACCAAGACAAGCCTCGAGGCCCCTTCAAATCGTCTCACTCGGATGGCATTGTCTCCACGCGATTGTCGGTACGTAGGACCTCACACGCGACGAACCCCGGCTCATTGTCAAAGCTTTTAAGGCGCACTACCCCGGAGAAGACAAGCCCCAAGCACCGGACGAATCATCACGCATTGATGGCATTGTCTAGAGGCCATTTTTCCATGTCCGTGGGCATGTCACTGGGTGGCTCGAGGCACGCAGGACAAGACCCACGCCCAGGGGGGGTCGCCGACCACTACCCCCCTAAAGAGACATTTATGCATTTACAGCTATCCCACCAGGAAACATCAGCACTGACGAGGAGACATACTGAGTGGTTTAGACCACCCAGAGGGCACCCCAGCTCATGAAAGACAACGCGAGTTGCCCTAAAAGAGCTATGAAACCATAGGAACGGCCACCGACGTGACCCCTTAGGCACATGAAGGCCGCCGGCACGTCATGGCATCCGTCCCGCGTGTCGTCGACCACCGCCGAGAAGACAACCCCATGTCCAGAGCGGGTCCTCACGCATGAAACGAATTCTATTTAGGTGGTCATGGACGTTACATACCGGACCCAACAAGATATGGCAAACCCCAGCTCGGCGTCCTTCCTTTCAAGGCACCCCGCATCCACCAATGCAAGCCCCGATGCCCCTTCAAATCGTCTCACTCGGATGGAATTGTCTCCACGCGATTGTCAGTACGTAGGACCTGACACGCGACGAACCCCGACTCATTTTCAAAGCTTTGATGGCGCACTACC
>CAUJRU010002627.1:60000-70485 GCA_963277665.1 Viscum album
AGGGGATGAGGAGGGAAACCCCCATCCCGCCGTGCCTCCCACATCTCACATTCCGTAGGAACTCAACCGCCATGAGGCAGCTTTTAAGCAGACGAACCAGCAACGCTCAAGAGACGTCGAGGAAAAGGAGTCATGGTAGGTACGGGGGTCCTATGTCCCGCCGCGCCGCCCACATCCCACCATCCACAGGATCCCACAAACCGTGAGGCGGTATTTAAGCACCCAGCCCGCAATGCTCCACAGACGGGGAGGAAAAGGCAGGCACGTCAGGGGACGGGGCAAAAACCCAATCCCGCCGCGCCTCCCACATCCCACCATCCGCAGCAACTCAACCACCCTGAGGCGGCTTTTAAGCAAGCCAAGCCGCACTGCTCTAGAGAAGGCGAGGGAAGGGCAGGAGCGTCGAGGGACGACAAAGGAACACCAACCCACCATGCCTCCCACATCCCACCATCCAAGGAACTCCGCCACCGACAGGTGGCCTTTTAAGCAAGCCCGAACCGCAACGCTCCATGAAAGGTGAGGAAAAAGGCGGGCACGGCATGAGACTGGGCAAAAACCCATTCTTTCCAATGCCCCCCACATCCCACCGGTGAGGAAAAGGAATTACAGCGTCCCACCGCCATGCCTCCCACATCCCACCTTCCGAAGGAACTCAACCGCCATGAGGCAGATTTTAAGCAGACGAACCCACAACGCTCCAGGGACGTTGAGGAAAAGGAGTCATGACAGGAACGGAGGCCCTATGTCCCGCCGCACCCCCCACATCCCACCATTCAAAAGAACTCAACCACCGTTGAGAAACTTTTAACCAAGAACCAGGACACCAACCATGCTCATCTATCATCATCCCATCCAAGTTATATCTGTCTAGTATCGCATCGTCTTTTTAGCAAGCCCTTGGAAGACGGAACCGCAATTGTGCGAGAGAATTCAACCCAAGCATATAGACGGGGCCCCTACATCAGCACCAAAAAAATTCCACTACCAACAGGGAGAACTCCAAAGGGACAAGTGAGGGTCTTCTAGGTGGAGCTCACCCACCTGGGGATTCTTCGCTTGAGATATAACCGAGGAGAAAGTCACCCCTGGAACTGATTTAATGAGACCCGTCACAGTATCACCATCTTTCGATTAGTTTGTCCTTTACATGCGGGACCTGATCTTTGAGACAGGCATATGACTAGTGGAAGGATCAGCCATGTAGCATCACCAACAACATCTGCATTGTTTGGGGTATGACTGAGCTGACCACTCAGACCCCAACACAAGCCCAAACCGTCGTCCCGAACATTCAATTCTGTTCGATTAGTTTGTCCTTTGTACATGCACAACCTGATCTTTGAGACAAGCATATGACTAATGGAAGGATCAGCCAGGTAGCATCACCAACCACATCTGCAATGTTTGAGGTATGACTGAGCAGACCACTCAGACCCCAACACAAGCCCCAACCATCTTCCCAAATCGACAGGATTCCCCTTAATGAGTCATCACCTCCGCATGACGCTCGTGTATCTTGCAGAAACAGTAGATACACATTCTCAAGCCACCCTTATGAACATCATCACCCAAGGCATGACTGAGGAGGAAGGCACCCCAACTTGTCCAATAATGAACCATGGAAATCGTCACCCTGTTGGTGTGAGTTTCTTAGGACCCAAATAACTCGCACGTGGCCCCGACAATGCGTTGAGCAAAGCACTCCCACCAATCATTGCCCAAGGCAGCTTGCTATGGTTCGCATGAAATATCGCTGAATGAGAAATTTAGGAGCACGCTCTTGCATCCTGGTGATACCGACAGTTTCGCGCTTGAACCACTACCAAAATTCCACAACGCTCCAGAGAAGGTGAGGAAAAGGCGGTACAGCAAGGGACGACAAAGGAACCCAATCCCACCATGCCTCCCACATCCCAACATCTGCAAGAACTCAACCACACTCGGTGGCTTTTAAGCATAGCCCGACCCGCAACGCTCCATGAAAGGTGAGGAAAAAGGTGGGTACGACAGGACGGGGAAACAACCCAATCCCGCCCATACCCCCCACATCCCACCAGTGAGGAAAAAGGTAGGAACGTCAGGGGATGAGGAGGGAAACCCCCATCCCGCCGTGCCTCCCACATCTCACATTCCGTAGGAACTCAACCGCCATGAGGCAGCTTTTAAGCAGACGAACCAGCAACGCTCAAGAGACGTCAAGGAAAAGGAGTCAGGGTAGGTACGGGGGTCCTATGTCCCGCCGCGCCGCCCACATCCCACCATCCACAGGATCCCACAAACCGTGAGGCGGTATTTAAGCACCCAGCCCGCAATGCTCCACAGACGGGGAGGAAAAGGCAGGCACGTCAGGGGACGGGGCAAAAACCCAATCCCGCCGCGCCTCCCACATCCCACCATCCGCAGCAACTCAACCACCCTGAGGCGGCTTTTAAGCAAGCCAAGCCGCACTGCTCTAGAGAAGGCGAGGGAAGGGCAGGAGCGTCGAGGGACGACAAAGGAACACCAACCCACCATGCCTCCCACATCCCACCATCCAAGGAACTCCGCCACCGACAGGTGGCCTTTTAAGCAAGCCCGAACCGCAACGCTCCATGAAAGGTGAGGAAAAAGGCGGGCACGGCATGAGACTGGGCAAAAACCCATTCTTTCCAATGCCCCCCACATCCCACCGGTGAGGAAAAGGAATTACAGCGTCCCACCGCCATGCCTCCCACATCCCACCTTCCGAAGGAACTCAACCGCCATGAGGCAGATTTTAAGCAGACGAACCCACAACGCTCCAGGGACGTTGAGGAAAAGGAGTCATGACAGGAACGGAGGCCCTATGTCCCGCCGCACCCCCCACATCCCACCATTCAAAAGAACTCAACCACCGTTGCGAAACTTTTAACCAAGAACCAGGACACCAACCATGCTCATCTATCATCATCCCATCCAAGTTATATCTGTCTAGTATCGCATTGTCTTTTTAGCAAGCCCTTGGAAGACGGAACCGCAATTGTGCGAGAGAATTCAACCCAAGCATATAGACGGGGCCCCTACATCAGCACCAAAAAAATTCCACTACCAACAGGGAGAACTCCAAAGGGACAAGTGAGGGTCTTCTAGGTGGAGCTCACCCACCTGGGGATTCTTCGCTTGAGATATAACCGAGGAGAAAGTCACCCCTGGCACTGATTTAATGAGACCCGTCACAGTATCACCATCTTTCGATTAGTTTGTCCTTTACATGCGGGACCTGATCTTTGAGACAGGCATATGACTAGTGGAAGGATCAGCCATGTAGCATCACCAACAACATCTGCATTGTTTGGGGTATGACTGAGCTGACCACTCAGACCCCAACACAAGCCCAAACCGTCGTCCCGAACATTCAATTCTGTTCGATTAGTTTGTCCTTTGTACATGCACAACCTGATCTTTGAGACAAGCATATGACTAATGGAAGGATCAGCCAGGTAGCATCACCAACCACATCTGCAATGTTTGAGGTATGACTGAGCAGACCACTCAGACCCCAACACAAGCCCCAACCATCTTCCCAAATCGACAGGATTCCCCTTAATGAGTCATCACCTCCGCATGACGCTCGTGTATCTTGCAGAAACAGTAGATACACATTCTCAAGCCACCCTTATGAACATCATCACCCAAGGCATGACTGAGGAGGAAGGCACCCCAACTTGTCCAATAATGAACCATGGAAATCGTTACCCTGTTGGTGTGAGTCTCTTAGGACACAAATAACTCGCACGTGGCCCCGACAATGCGTTGAGCAAAGCACTCCCACCAATCATTGCCCAAGGCAGCTTGCTATGGTTCGCATGGAATATCGCTGAATGAGAAATTTAGGAGCACGCTCTCGCATCCTGGTGATACCGACAGTTTCGCGCTTGAACCACTACCAAAATTCCACAACGCTCCAGAGAAGGTGAGGAAAAGGCGGTACAGCAAGGGACGACAAAGGAACCCAATCCCACCATGCCTCCCACATCCCAACATCTGCAAGAACTCAACCACACTCAGTGGATTTTAAGCAAAGCCCGACCCGCAACGCTCCATGAAAGGTGAGGAAAAAGGTGGGTACGACAGGACGGGGAAACAACCCAATCCCGCCCATACCCCCCACATCCCACCAGTGAGGGAAAAGGTAGGAACGTCAGGGGATGAGGAGGGAAACCCCCATCCCGCCGTGCCTCCCACATCTCACATTCCGTAGGAACTCAACCGCCATGAGGCAGCTTTTAAGCAGACGAACCAGCAACGCTCAACAGACGTCGAGGAAAAGGAGTCATGGTAGGTACGGGGGTCCTATGTCCCGCCGCGCCGCCCACATCCCACCATCCACAGGATCCCACAAACCGTGAGGCGGTATTTAAGCACCCAGCCCGCAATGCTCCACAGACGGGGAGGAAAAGGCAGGCACGTCAGGGGACGGGGCAAAAACCCAATCCCGCCGCGCCCCCCACATCCCACCATCCGCAGCAACTCAACCACCCTGAGGCAGCTTTTAAGCAAGCAAAGCCGCACTGCTCTAGAGAAGGCGAGGGAAGGGCAGGAGCGTCGAGGGACGACAAAGGAACACCAACCCACCATGCCTCCCACATCCCACCATCCAAGGAACTCCGCCACCAACAGGTGGCCTTTTAAGCAAGCCCGAACCGCAACGCTCCATGAAAGGTGAGGAAAAAGGCGGGCACGGCATGAGACTGGGCAAAAACCCATTCTTTCCAATGCCCCCCACATCCCACCGGTGAGGAAAAGGAATTACAGCGTCCCACCGCCATGCTTCCCACATCCCACCTTCCGAAGGAACTCAACCGCCGTGAGGCAGATTTTAAGCAGACGAACCCACAACGCTCCAGGGACGTTGAGGAAAAGGAGTCATGACAGGAACAGAGGCCCTATGTCCCGCCGCACCCCCCACATCCCACCATTCAAAAGAACTCAACCACCGTTGCGAAACTTTTAACCAAGAACCAGGACACCAACCATGCTCATCTATCATCATCCCATCCAAGTTATATCTGTCTAGTATCGCATCGTCTTTTTAGCAAGCCCTTGGAACCCGAAACCAAAATTGTGCGAGAGAATTCAACCCAAGCATATAGACGGGGCCCGTACATCAGCACCAACAAAATTCCACTACCAACAGGGAGAACTCCAAAGGGACAAGTGAGGGTCTTCAAGGTGGAGCTCACCCACCTGGGGATTCTTCGCTTGAGGTATAACCGAGGAGAAAGTCAGCCCTGGCACTGATTTAATGAGACCCGTCACAGTATCACCATCTTTCGATTAGTTTGTCCTTTACATGCGGGACCTGATCTTTGAGACAGGCATATGACTAGTGGAAGGATCAACCATGTAGCATCACCAACCACATCTGCAATGTTTGAGGTATGACTGAGCAGACCACTCAGACCCCAACACAAGCCCAAACCGTCGTCCCGAGCATTCAATTCCATTCGATTAGTTTGTCCTTCGTACATGCACAGCCTGATCTTTGAGACAATAATATGACTAATGGAAAGATCAACCGGGTACCATCACCAACCACATCTGCAATGTTTGAGGTATGACTGAGCAGACCACTCAGACCCCAACACAAGCCCGAACCATCTCTTCCCAAATCGACATGTTTCCCCTTAATTAGTCATCACCTCTGCATGACGCTCGTGTATCTTGCAGAAACAGTAGATACACATTCTCAAGCCACCCTTATGAACATCATCACCCAAGGCATGACTGAGGAGGAAGGCACCCCAACTTGTCCAATAATGAACCATGGAAATCGTTACCCTGTTGGTGTGAGTTTCTTAGGACCCAAATAACTCGCACGTGGCCCCGACAATGCGTTGAGCAAAGCACTCCCACCAATCATTGCCCAAGGCAGCTTGCTATGGTTCGCATGGAATATCACTGAATGAGAAATTTAGGAGCACGCTCTCGCATCCTGGTGATACCGACAGTTTCGCGCTTGAACCACTACCAAAATTCCACAACGCTCCAGAGAAGGTGAGGAAAAGGCGGTACAGCAAGGGACGACAAAGGAACCCAATCCCACCATGCCTCCCACATCCCAACATCTGCAAGAACTCAACCACAATCAGTGGATTTTAAGCAAAGCCCGACCCGCAACGCTCCATGAAAGGTGAGGAAAAAGGTGGGTACGACAGGACGGGGAAACAACCCAATCCCACCCATACCCCCCACATCCCACCAGTGAGGAAAAAGGTAGGAACGTCAGGGGATGAGGAGGGAAACCCCCATCCCGCCGTGCCTCCCACATCTCACATTCCGTAGGAACTCAACCGCCATGAGGCAGCTTTTAAGCAGACGAACCAGCAACGCTCAAGAGACGTCGAGGAAAAGGAGTCATGGTAGGTACGGGGGTCCTATGTCCCGCCGCGCCGCCCACATCCCACCATCCACAGGATCCCACAAACCGTGAGGCGGTATTTAAGCACCCAGCCCGCAATGCTCCATAGACGGGGAGGAAAAGGCAGGCACGTCAGGGGACGGGGCAAAAACCCAATCCCGCCGCGCCCCCCACATCCCACCATCCGCAGCAACTCAACCGCCCTGAGGCAGCTTTTAAGCAAGCAGAGCCGCACTGCTCTAGAGAAGGCGAGGGAAGGGCAGGAGCGTCGAGGGACGACAAAGGAACACCAACCCACCATGCCTCCCACATCCCACCATCCAAGGAACTCCGCCACCAACAGGTGGCCTTTTAAGCAAGCCCGAACCGCAACGCTCCATGAAAGGTGAGGAAAAAGGCGGGCACGGCATGAGACTGGGCAAAAACCCATTCTTTCCAATGCCCCCCACATCCCACCGGTGAGGAAAAGGAATTACAGCGTCCCACCGCCATGCCTCCCACATCCCACCTTCCGAAGGAACTCAACCGCCATGAGGCAGATTTTAAGCAGACGAACCCACAACGCTCCAGGGACGTTGAGGAAAAGGAGTCATGACAGGAACGGAGGCCCTATGTCCCGCCGCACCCCCCACATCCCACCATTCAAAAGAACTCAACCACCGTTGCGAAACTTTTAACCAAGAACCAGGACACCAACCATGCTCATCTATCATCATCCCATCCAAGTTATATCTGTCTAGTATCGCATCGTCTTTTTAGCAAGCCCTTGGAACCCGAAACCAAAATTGTGCGAGAGAATTCAACCCAAGCATATAGACGGGGCCCTTACATCAGCACCAACAAAATTCCACTACCAACAGGGAGAACTCCAAAGGGACAAGTGAGGTTCTTCTAGGTGGAGCTCACCCACCTGGGGATTCTTCGCTTGATGTATAACCGAGGAGAAAGTCAGCCGTGTCACTGATTTAATGAGACCCTTCACAGTATCACCATCTTTCGATTAGTTTGTCCTTGTACATGCAGGACCTGATCTTTGAGACACGCATATGACTAGTGGAAGGATCACCCATGTAGCGTCACTAACCACATCTGCAATGTTTGAGGTATGACTGAGCAGACCACTCAGACCCCAACACAAGCCTAAACCGTCGTCCCGAGCATTCAATTCCATTCGATTAGTTTGTCCTTTGTACATGCACGACCTGATCTTTGATACAAGCATATGACTAATGGAAGGATCAGCCAGGTAGCATCACCAACCACATCTGCAATGTTTGAGGTATGACTGAGCAAACCACTCAGACCCCAACACAAGCCCAAACCATCTTCCCAAATCGACATGTTTCCCCTTAATTAGTCATCACCTCTGTATGACGCTCGTGTATCTTGCAAAAACAATAGATACACATTCTTCGCTTGATGTATAACCGAGGAGAACGTCAAACTTGTCACTGATTTAATGAGACCCTTCACAGTATCACCATCTTTCGGTTAGTTTGTCCCTGTACATGCACAGACTGATCTTTGAGACAAGCATATGACTAGTGTTCTCATCGGATATCCAACCAAGCCAAACCGTGTTCCATCATTCACATGGAAACATGTACAAGGACCAAATGAAAGCGAGGAGAAATTAAACCCCCACTTACGGATGAGGGTGCCAACGAGACCAACGTTCCCTTCCCAAAAAAGGGAGACCGCAGTATCTTGACAACCATCCACCACTCCCACACAATCGCGTAAGCACAACCATCAACCCACACAACTGATCGTCACGCCTCGAGGGAAGCAACCCGAGAGGCATCACAATGCAGCACATGAAGGCAGGGAAAGCCCGCTATGCATGACACAAGGGAAGGATTGATATACCCAACCCCCTAGCGCCAACGAGACCAACGTTCCATTCCCAAAAAAGGGAGACCGCAGTATCTTGACAACCATCCACCACTTCCACACAATCGCATAAGGGCAACCATCAACCCACACAACTGATCATGCACAACCGGATCTTTGAGACAAGCATATGACTAGTAGAAGGATCAGCCATGTAGCATCACCAACAACATCTGCATTGTTTGAGGTATGACTGAGCTCACCACTCAGACCCCAACACAAGCCCAAACCATCATCCCGAACATTCAATTCCGTTCCATTAGTTTGTCCTTTGTACATGCACAACCTGATCTTTGGGACAAGCATATGACTAATGGAAGGATCAGCCAGGTTGCATCACCAACCACATCTGCAATGTTTGAGGTATGACTGAGCAGACCACTCAGACCCCAACACAAGCCCAAACCGTCTTTCCAAATCGACAGGAACCCAATTAATGAGTCATCACCTCTGCATGATGCTCAATACCGCAATTGTGCGAGAGAATTCAACCCAAGCATATAAACAGGGCCCGTATATCATAACTGACAAAATTCCACTACCAACAGGGAGAACTCCGAAGGGACAAGTGAGGGTCTTCTAGGTGGAGCTCACCCACCTGGGGATTCTTCTCTTGATGTATAACTGAGGAGAAAGTCAGCCCTGGCACTAATTTAATGAGACCCATCACAGTATCACCATCTTTCGATTAGTTTGTCTTTGTACATGCGGGACCTGATCTTTGAGTCAAGCATATGACTAGTTGAAGGATCAGCCATGTAGCATCACCAACAACATCTGCATTGTTTGAGGTATGACTGAGCTAACCACTCAGACCCCAACACAAGCCCAAACCGTCGTCCCGAACATTCAATTTCATTCGATTAGTTTTTCCTTTGTACATGCACCACCTGATCTTTGGGACAAGCATATGACTAATGGAAGGATCAGCCAGGTAGCATCACCAACCACATCTGCAATGTTTGAGGTATGACTGAGCAAACCACTCAGACCCCAACACAAGCCCAAACCATCTTCCCAAATCGACAGGATTCCCCTTAATGAGTCATCACCTCTGCGTGACGACGCTCGTGTATCTTGTCGAAACAATAGATACACATTCTTCGCTTGATGTATAACCGAGGAGAACGTCAAACTTGTCACTGATTTAATGAGACCCTTCACAATATCACCATCTTTCGGTTAGTTTGTCCCTGTACATGCACAGACTGATCTTTGAGACAAGCATTTGACTAGTGTTCTCAACGGATATCCAACCAAGCCAAACCGTGTTCCATCATTCACATGGAAACATGCACAAGGACCAAATGAAAGCGAGGAGAAATTAATCCCCCACTTACGGATGAGGGTGCCAACGAGACCAACGTTCCCTTCCCAAAAAAGGGAGACCGCAGTATCTTGACAACCATCCACCACTCCCACACAATCGCGTAAGCACAACCATCAACCCACACAACTGACCGTGACGCCTCAAGGGAAGCAACCCGAGAGGCATCACAATGCAGCACATGAAGGCAGGGAAAGCCCGCTATGCATGACACAAGGGAAGGATTTATATACCCAACCCCCTAGAGCCAAGGAGACCAACGTTCCCTTCCCAAAAAAGGGAGACCGCAGTATCTTGACAACCATCCACCACTCCCACACAATCGCGTAAGCACAACCATCAACCCACACAACTGACTGTGACACCTCGAGGGAAGCAACCCGAGAGACATCACAATGCAGCACATGAAGGCAGGGAAAGCCCGCTATGCATGACACAAGGGAAGGATTTATATACCCAACCCCCTAGAGCCAAGGAGACCAACGTTCCCTTCCCAAAAAAGGGAGACCGCAGTATCTTGACAACCATCCACCACTCCCACACAATCGCGTAAGCACAACCATCAACCCACACAACTGACCGTGACGCCTCAAGGGAAGCAACCCCAGAGGCATCACAATGCAGCACATGAAGGCAGGGAAAGCCCGCTATGCATGACACAAGGGAAGGATTTATATACCCAACCCCCTAGAGCCAAGGAGACCAACGTTCCCTTCCCAAAAAAGGGAGACCGCAGTATCTTGACAACCATCCACCACTCCCACACAATCGCGTAAGCACAACCATCAACCCACACAACTGACTGTGACGCCTCGAGGGAAGCAACCCGAGAGACATCACAATGCAGCACATGAAGGCAGGGAAAGCCCGCTATGCATGACAC
>CAUJRU010002628.1:0-70472 GCA_963277665.1 Viscum album
AAATATCATTTCTTTATTATTTCAGTCCTGATATAATCATAGATAACATAACGTATTATATTTTCATGCATAACCATGGTGACATGTTATAATCTACCAATATAATCAACCACATACTATGGTATATGTTTTTAAAATTATATGGATTCTATCCATTTATATATAAGGAAATATAAAGGGTTCTCATCTCGTTTCCAAATTCCGGAAAGTCAAGATCAATTCTATTCCAATGAGGGGAGTCTCACAGGTGACATAGTTTCCAATCTTTATTTATTGAATTTACACATCACATCAATTTACCTTAAGTATCCTCAATTCCATATAAATTTATATACCTTGGAATGATTGGATAGTACCATACAAATTTCATAGGACCAGATTTATCTTTCTTCTATTGAGAAGCATCACATCATCGTAATTATATAAGTGACTTTTGGTCCTTTGGAAATAGTATACAATCATTCAAGAGGATGTGTATTCTTTCAGAGATCACATCCATAAAGCATAACAGTCTTATGGAATTGTATGTTCACCTTGTGGGCTCATAATTATTGGTATCATGTCATTCAGGAGATCAAGTAGTTCAGTAAAAATGTCATTACTCCATCTATTTCCTCCTTTCAAATTTTCAAATCCTTTGTATAGATGTCAATGTTGTATATTCAGTTCAACCAGCATACAATTTCATCCTTTCACAAATCTTTAACCTCTCAGAACATTTTAGGAAATCGTGAATTTCATCTTCAACCTTCCATTTCATTTCCTTAATACATTATTCATCTTAATTCACATGTGTAATCACATCCTTGATACAATATTCTTCATTGTCCAGAATTGTAATCATATCAGATGATCTATCAAACATAGTGTTTGTAATGTCCAAAAAATTCCGTATAATTTTATTAATTATATTGAATTATTTTGAGACCATGAAACTTGACGACGTACGATTTCAAGGCCCGAAGTTCCCAGAATGGTCCATCAAAGTTTTGTTAAACATTAAATAGCGCGTGTAAGCAGTTTTCCAGAAAAAGTAGAATAAATATTAAACTATAACTCGGATTATATATTTAAGGGCACTATTACATTCAGGATGGCAGGTTTACCCTCGGCACGACTTAAGTTTAGTTGGTGCGGGCCTCCTGTGAAAAAACCCAAAAATTACATAACCATAAATAAAATAATTAAAAAAATTATTTTATTTTTCCAATGCTTATAACTCCCAAACAGTAGCTCTTATTAAAAATCTGATACCACTATTAAACACGTAATGACATGATTTATCTAAGTAGATACTAACCTTGGTAGGCATGGGCCACCAGTGAAAGTTAGTTTTTGATAATAAATAAAATAATTAAGTGATGATTATTTTACTGTAAAATCCATTAATTTAAATAGTAACTAGGATTTGAAATTTGAGAGTACCATTGGGTTCATTTGGGCGTGTTTCCCTTGGGAAGAGCCTAACCTCTGCTGGCGTGGGTCGAGGGTGATTATTAATAATTTTCCGAACTATTTTTCGAGTACGTTTAGCAAATGTGAGTGTGGCATCTTGTAACTTTTGAACCGGTACTCCGAATTGAAATATGAGGATGTCGTTGAACTTGTAGCGCCGATATTCACATAATGAGACCTTCACCTCGACTGCAGTAGGTCAAGGGTCGAAGTTGGTTTTTCTGTTTTTCGTGGGAGAGTTAAATTTTTTTTAATATAATAAAATAAAACAATAACTTTTGTTTTATTATATTATACCACTCATTTGAATTCTGGTGTTGGGGACCACCCAAACATGAAATCCTCTCTTAATGTGAGATAACTCATGAAATTCCCCCAATTAATGAAGCCAAAATTAATTGATTAATTAATTAAGTAGGCTTAAAGAAGATGGGCTCATCACCTCTCATGGGGGGTTTGGGGAAATTTGTTATCAAATCAATTTGTTGGAGAACTCTCGAAGGAAGAGCTTTCCCCAATGAAGAATGTCCTCCAAAAAAGAATGACCTCCGGACAAATAACGGGGAACGAACATTCGAGAAGCGCAGACGCATTATCTTCCTCCTCACGCTAAGTCCAACCGAAGATTGAGGTAGGGGTTGTATTTTTAAGTATAATTAATATCTATTTTTTGATTCCCCATATTCTTTATTCTTAACGCTGATGGAAAATCAAACACGGCCATCGATCCGCATATATACCATGATCTTTTTATTTCCTTCTTCACTCATTCTTCATGCGTTCTTCAATGCCTAATATTTATTGGAAATGGAACAACTGAGTTTTTTTGAGCGCGATATATGGACGCGAATCCCTCGATGTAAGGATCTAAAATATGCGAGCATTTAATTTTCAAGCTTGGAATGAAGCCGCAATGGCTCACGGAAGGAGGCGGACAAATATTTATTAGCACTCGAAACATAATATTCTTTTGAGCGCAACATATAGACATGATTCCCTCAACCCAAGGATCGCAAATATGCGATCATTTTATTTTTCAGGTTTAGAATGAAGATACAGTGGTTCGTGGAAGGGGAAACATGACGGTGTGATTCCAGTGAGTCCTTAGGGCATGGATCCTGTAACACCCCAGGTAAATAAATAATATGACATTTTTATATTTATCCCTATTTGTGGAAAAAAATTCAATATTAATTTAAATGGAACTCTATGCTCAATGTCTTACCCAATACGCAACAACAAGTTCCTTTGAAATCTTATGTTGCACTCTAATAATAAAATAATATTATTTTAAATGGTAGTTAACACATAGCCGTTGTATTGGAAGGAATGAATAGAAATAACTAAAATACGATTATATATGTTTTTTAAATGTTTTTACATTTATAAAATAAATTTTAGAGGATTAAAATACAAATGAATCCAATCTTAAGCATTGAATACACTAGTATTTTTAAAAGATTGTTTTACTACCTTTTAATGGAAAAACATTTTTAAATCAAACTTTTGACAATTTTATAAGCTCTATTTTTTAAAATAAACATATTATTTATTATTTGGACATTGAAATTTACCTTGGGTTAATTTTTGGTATTTTTCTGACAATGTTCATTTTTCAATGAATAGTGAAAAATACTGCATTTTACATCAAAACTGCTTTTTCATAAAATTTAATTATATGGTTATATTATTTTTTTAATTTGTTTTAAAGTGTAATTAGATTATATTTTTACCATTTAATCCAATTATGGTTATTGGGATTAATTTCACATTGGAATTGGGCATAAACAAGTGCCAAACGTTTCATGAATATTGTTTCAAAAAAACCCGCTATTTGTTTTGACAACGGGGATTATTTTTAAATTAATTATTGCAATTTATGTGTTTGAAATTTGGTAAAATGGATTAAATATTTGGAATCAGAAGGTCCAAATTATTTAATTAAGACTCTTTTATTTTTTAACATTTTGAATAGTAACGATGGTAATTATCTTTAATTATCTTGATTAATGAGTAATCAGGTAGTTAAAGATAATAAAATAATAACATAATAATAACAAATGACCACAAAATGTGTCCTAAGGCTACTGGTTGTCTCATGGCCGACCATGGGATACCTTGTGCCAAACTTGGGGGCCCCATGGAATCACTTTTGTGAGAAAGTGACTTTTTATATTTTTATTTTTTAAAGAATGTTAAATGTAACAAAGAATGTATCACCTGAGTAAAATATTTTTAATTTTGTATACATAAATGATCTTTTGGACTATAAATAGTAATTGGAAATCTAAATATATTTTCTACATCATAGTATTTTTTTTATAATTTTTAGACATTAAATAAATTAAATTATTTATGACATCATGATGATGCAGTGATGACCTCGTTATTTAACGATTTAAATAAAATGGAAAGATAATGTAAAATCTAAGACCTACACATGTAAAAAACCTATTGGATGGGTGTATTTAGAACCCTTATCACCGTATCCCCAAAAAACATCAATGTGAGACCATTAAAACCCGAAACTCATTCTAAAATAAAGTAACATTTCTTTACATTCCAAGAGTGCCCCTCCTCTCCTCTTATAAAAGGCCCCCACCTCTACCACCTTACCCACACTTCCAAAGCCTTTGTATAGGCCAAAAACTGCCCATTTGGCATCTCCACATCCCTCTATAACTCCTTGAAACCTCACTTTGGGCAGAAGTCTTCTCAAGGAAGCCTTTGAGCTCAAATCAAAAGGAGTTACCCAATTTAAAGGTAGTGTCTTCTCTTGTGTTCTTATGTTTTATTTTGCTTCTCCAACCCCCTAAACTCATTTTATTAATTTATTTTGTTACAAATATAGTATCTTAAATATACTAGGATGTTTTTATAAGAAGTATTAGAGATACAATTACACACACCTACATCTAATGGTTAAAGAACATATTGTTTCTGTGGATGGCAAATTTCTGCCTCACGAAACGATGATTGTTCAACATTCTTCTAACACCTTAAAAGGGGGGCATTAAGATGACAATATATTTATATATGATATATAATATATTTATTTTTTACTTAAGCTTCTTTATTTTTCATTTATGGCATACCTTTATGGTTTCCATTATGGGTAAACGCGATATCTTCATTTAAGGAAGTGTGGACTACCGCCCCCTCAAAGTGATTTGATTCGTTAATACCATATGTTGTACGTATAAAGGATATATTTAATGTTATTATATATTATACCATACTGGAATTAAAATACTATTATGTATCATTATGTTTTAATTTCATTAAATATGAAATAGAAATGGAAGTAGTGTTAATGCGTACGTACGGCTTACCGTCTCCATGAACGGTACATTTCATTTCTTATCTCAAAATGTTATGTACTATTATAAGTACATATATATAATGGATATATATGTAATATATTACATCTAAATTATGGATATAATTCTGGAATTATAACATATATATATCTCGCATTTTGTTTTAATTCCATTAATATGACAAAAAAATTAAAGTAGCGTTCATGCGTACGTACGGTCTACCGTCTCCATGAATGGTGCTTTTAATTTTTATATCCAAATGATATGGAATAGTATAAAATGGATATATACTGGATATATATGATATTTAAAACATAAATACTATTCTAGATATGATGTACCTATAACTACATGGGAAATTATTTTCCAACAAGTTCAATTTTTGACTCATGTACCAAACATCGACAAAAACATCTGATATGAACTCATAGTATTAACAAATTATTATAACATTAAAATATGTGATATGAACTGAATAATAATATTTATAGGAGGACCTTAAGCAATTATAAATTGACCAAATTTTATTATTCATGAATATAAGGAAACGAACAAGACAAGTTGGACTTGAGGTAAGGGATCATACTCCTCTCTTTCTTTTTAAGTACACTCTTTTATGTCATTCCTTTTAAGCTCATCTTTCTTATGATGGGGATGTTATTTTATATTAATCCTACTGTAATTCTTATGTTCATATTATGAGAGACCCTATTTCATCTCATCAATCCATTTTGGAAGTTTTGAGTGGCGCCGTTAGGCTGCCGAATTTTCGTAAGAGATCTAACCTCTCTCTTTCTTTTTAAGTACTCTCTTTTATGTCATTTCTTTTAAGCTCGTCTTTCTTATGTTTGGGGATGTGATTTTATATTCCTCATACTGTAATTTCTATGGTCATATTATGAGAGACCCTATTTGATCTCATAAATCCATTTTTGAAAGTTTTAAGTGGCGTCGTTAGCCTGCCGAGTTTTCATAATGGATTTTTCATCTCACTTTTATTCCCGTTAGATTTATGCTACATTTTCCACAATTTCCTTTTAGTGGTGTATGTACTGACCATTATTATACACTTTGTGTAGTATAATTTCATTTATGTGGATTCACATCTTCATTGTATGACCCTTCTTCCATGGGATGTACATTTCAAAAGTTACTCAACTCGATAAGGGGACCTTTCACCCTCCTCTTTTTAAAAGACTTCTTTTGTTATGTCTTTTAATTCACATACTATTATGTTGGGATATGTTCTTTTATATCCTAATTGATGTAAATTTTATGTCCAAGTGATGAGATGCCCTTTTTATCTCTCATCAACTCATTTTCTGAATTTTGATGTGATGCCGTTAGGCTGTCGAATTTTACCAAGGGAACTTTTTATCCCAATTTCGATTTCTTTGGGTTCAACATGTAGTTATTGAATATGTCATCTTTTGAATATGTTTGAATGACCTTTTATTTTTTTTACACTTAATATCCACTTATATTGGGTGTATTTATATTTGTCACACATAATTTCGAGATTGCTTTATCCTTAATTTAAGGATACCTTCTTTATAAGGGATTTCATCACATTTGACGTTTCTATTGAGACTTCTTTGTTGTTATGCACCAATTCACTCTTATATGGTGTATATACTGTCCTTTGGAATATTATATCATGAATCCATTAATTCTCATGATATTATAAAGTTCTTACTATATGTTATTCCTCAATTATTGTATTCAAGTGTCTCTAATTTTGGTAAAACCCCTTCAACAAAAATATCGCTTTAAATGTTTTAATTATTTGTTCTTATTAATATCCATGTTTTCAAAATGGTTTTAAGGATTTATTTATATGGATATTAATGGTTTAAAATTTTAAAATATTCAAGGTGGTATGGTACTTCATCTCAATCTCCTTTCATTGAGGCATATTTTGTTTTATACACAACCTTCTTTTATACGGTGTATAAACCCCTTTGACTTTTACGTTTATTCAAAAGGAATATTTTTTATATGAAGTGTTTAATAAATGAAAAAAGAGAATGTTTTTGTCGTACGTATGCGGCGACAATGACTTCTCCGCCGCCGTGACCATTATTTGAGTTTCGGCTTCCTCTACAAGCCCTACCTTTTTTTTAAAGAAAAATAAATACCATGCTTTACTTTTCTTTTATTTTGGTATTGAAAATGGTTTTCATAATGTTTTTATATCAATGTTTTGTATAGATATATTGTGATTGAAAGGTTGAAATGTTATGTTTCCTTTATGCATGTTTTATGTGATTCGATTATGTTGAGGTTCTTGGGCATTATTATGAAGACGGGTGGTTCCGTGATAAAATAAGGGCGGGTGAGCCCGATATAGATCTCCAATGCATTGGGTAACATGAAAGAGTGAAACATTAAGGTTTCTCTGATGAGATTTAGGTAATATTGTAAAGACCCATAAAATTCAAGGGTAATGTTTTTCTTAATTTTCTTTGGAATTTTACAAGAGCGCGGTTTCTGACGGCACCTGATTCCGAGGCCCGGTGTGCCCGGAATCAATTTCCGAAGTTTGGCTCGGGTACGTTCAGTGAACGAACGAGCGGGAATTTCTAACTTCTGAACCGGTGCCCGGAATCGAATTCTGAGGGCACTGATGAACTCGCAGCGCCGATATTCGCTTAAGTAGACCTTTTCCGAGGTTGCGTTTTATGCGGGATGAAAGTTAGTTTTGGGGAATATTTGATGAAGTTAAATAATTTGAGGAAACACAATTTATTTTTTTAACCATGTTGGTTATGTCCTCCCAAAGGGAGTTAGGGGTGGGACCCACATCCACTTAACCTCCCATGAGAGGATTAAGAGTGGTGGGGCCCACACGAACCCTAACTCTTCATCTCCCCTTTAAACTCCAAATAACTCCTCTCTAATTAATCTTTACAACTTGGGTTATTAATTGAGATGAGTTATTTTAATTTCAAACTTTTGAAATTCAAAGTGGTATAGTTGTGTAAATAAAATAAGCCTTACACTTATTTTATTTTGATTAGTTTTCTCTTGCCACCTTGAGAGAATTTGGGGGCTTTCTTCTTCTTCTTCAAACCACGACGAAGAATGCGAAGAACACTTAGGCTCCGATGAAGAACACTGTCACCATAAGAAGAGAAAGACGTGTCGTCACTTCTCTTCTTCGCAGCCGGTGTGTTTCCGAAGATCGACGATGCCGCTTCTTTCGATCTTCATCCCGTGTCAACGAAAGGAGACGCCGCATCCTCTTCGGGATTTCTCTGTCAGCTTACGAAGCTTCTCCAGCAACGTACCTCTTCAGACGCACCTCGATGTCAACGGAATCAACGTACGATTACCGCAACGCCCGACCTCCGCGATGCTTGTCTTCCACGATTTGTTGACGTGCTCCGCACTTGAAACCGAGGTAGGGGTTTATTGTTATTTTATTAATTGTTTACATTCTTGATTCTGGCATGTCGAATCTCGTGGTTTTCGACTAATTGTTATCGAATAATGCGAGGGGGCTGGTCCGCAAAAACACGGCCGACCCTCCTCCTCTTTCATTAATGTTTCCTTTGTGGATGGTATAAGGAAGCGTGGTACCGTCGCACCACGCGGTTTCATGTGGAACATATGCACGGCGCCGTCGCGCCGCGCCGTGGAAAGGAATTCAAGGACGTGACGTCGTCGCGCAGCGTCGAAGGAAACCGAGGACGCCGCGGCCGGAGAGGGGCCGTGGCGGAGGGGTGCGGTGTCGTCGCACCGCGTCGGACGACAAAGGCCGCTGCCGGTTCTGGGCCGCGGCGGATCAAGGTGACCGGCGGCCAGCCGGGCCGCCGGTGTCGGAAGCCGGAAGAGGACCGGCCTTTGTCGGTCCTATCGGGGAGGAGTCGGCCGGCTAGGTCGCGCCGGCCGGAAATGGGGAAGGCCGGGGGAATTAAATTCCCCCGGCCAGATGAACGGCCCCCCATTATGAGGGGGGCCACGGTTTCACAAAGGGGGGGCAGGCGCCCCCCGTTTCTCAATCAGCTCGGCCGAAGGCCGAGCTGGCAGCACGCCCAGCGCGCTGCCTTGAGCCGGACCGGCACCTGGCCGGTCCGCCAGGCCGCGCCGCGCCGGGCCGGGTCGACCCTGTCCGGGGTGGGTCGACCCGGTTCGGGCCAACCGGGGGGTCTCGGGCCGGGTCGGCCCGGGCCCGAAACCCCCGATACCGAACTGTTTGGGTTCAAAGGCCCATAACTCGGGCTACAAACCTCCAAACGACGCGCCGTCAGCGGCGATGCGATCCTTGGATCGAGATGGTCGTTTCAGTATATCGCACTCAAGGTTTCGGAATACTTTGAGTTCGGCCGGGTTGGTTCGTACACGAAACCAACCGGGCCCTCGGAGCAGAAACGCTCATATCTTGAGCTACGGACGTCCGATTGACGTGCCATCAGCTTTATTGAGTTCCTATTAGTGAGACGGATCTTTTTGAATAATCCGCCCGAGGTTTGGATGCGAGTGGAGTACGGTCGGGTTGGTTTTTCCTTAAAAACCAACCGGGCCCCTGGAACGAAAAAAGCCAATAACTCTTAGACCAGGCGTCCGATTGACGCGCCGTCTATTGCGTTGAGTTCCTGTTGACGATACGGAACATTTGGATACATCAACTCTGGACTTTGTGATAGTTGATGTATCAGCCTCTCGGCTCGTGGAGCAGACCCTCCCGAACGAGCTTGCTGTGTGCGGGAACCCTAGAGCTAGCTGCGACTGCTACTGTGACTGCGACGACTACTGTGCAAAGATCCTTAGTGGATTCGACGACGACGACTACAGAACTCAGCGATCCTGTGTGGATCAGTACTACTGATCCTGTGTGGGTCTGATCCTGTGTGGGTCAGCGCTCAGCGGTCCTGTGTGAACCAGCGCCTACAGATCCTGTGTGGGTCTGATCCTGTGTGGGTCTTTGCGGGGGTTAGTACTTATCGATCCTTTGTGGGTCCGACGACTTAGATGGATCAGTGATCATCTCTATCGTCCTCGAAGAAGTATACCTGTGTGAGTTGAATCCTGTTTACTTTCCTGTGTGGATTGTGTTGTGCTATCTTGTGTGGATTACGTTTGATTTCCTGTGTGGAATACATACACATTCATGTGTGGACTGAGTTGTACTTGGGCTCAGAGGTTGGAGCGTATTGGAATTGATGACTTACGTATATGTATGGGCATATACCTAAGCATTGTCAGTTGTTACTTCATGATTGTAACTTTCCTTTGTGGTTTATCCTTTTTGGATTTTGGGAGACCTTCGGGGGTCTCGGGGTCCCTACTGAGTAGGTTATACTCACCCCTGCACGGGCTTTGCCCGCACTACGTTGTGTTGGTTGCAGACGACGGACAACGTTGATCGTGGTTGAGGCTTGCAGAGCATGATGGTACCTGGAGGTGGACCACGGGGCGGGACGTGCTCAGAGCGGACGGCGGGACCCGAGGAGCAGTGGAGTTATCTGTACCCACCCTTCAGGTGGGATCTCCAGTGGACAGCTTGGCGTAGCGGCTTTTGCTTTACAGTTGATGTTTTCCCTTTCGATTTGTACTTTACTTTCAGATTGGGTATGTATACTGGCCCATTTACTTTTCCGCACTTTCAGTTGTACTCTGTTTTTACTTAGTGTTTACCTTTCCACTTGCTTACTCTGTAGTGCTTGTTTACTTTACAAAGGCAATGCCTTCCATTTTTACCGGGATTTATGCCTTGGTGCTAGTCGCCAGCCCCTGGCCTATGGAAGGCGGGCCTGGGGTAGTCACGGCACGGGCCCCGAGGACGGGTCATGACAAATTGGTATCATAGGAGTTCGGTTCAACCGCAAACTATGATCTTTTCTATGTGAAGAAATAGTTTTTAGCGTATTGAGTGTGGTTATCAGTCCATGGAGTCCAGTGTTGGTGCGGCGTCCGACGTATCCGTACACCAGGACCCTGACTTCTGATTTCCGACTTAATGCACGAAAACATTAATTGCGTGTGTGTTTCAAGTTTTCTTTGTGATTACATTGTATCAGCTCACCAGGTATACTGTTCTGACCGTGGCGCACCTGTTTCCTTTTCAGGATGGCCCCACGATGGTAGCCAGCTAGGGTTCCGAGATTCGAGTGTGATGACAGCCCACCGAGCGACGAGGCCTCGGTGCAGGGACCTTTGACAGTAGTGGCATCGGCGGTAGCACTACCCGCCGAGCCACCGATACTTCCAGCACCAGCCACTAACGATGCACATCGCCTCAGCGCACTGCATGAGTTTCAGCGCCAGCGACCGCCCAGGTTTCGTGGGGAGACGGACCCCCAGGCAGCCGAGGACTGGCTGGAGGCAGTCGTACGAGTTTTCAGGCTAGTGAGGACACCAGCAGACCTCATGGTGATCCTCGCTGCGAGCCTACTACACGCAGCAGCGGGCCGATGGTGGATCTTGATGCTCCAGGTGCACGATGAGGTATCTCTACTCTGAACAGACTTTGAGGGACTTTTTCGCTCAGAGTTTGTCCCAGCCACCCTCTGTGCGGTGCGCATTCAGGAGATTCTTCAGCTGCGGCAGGGCAGCATGACGGTCGCTCAGTACTCGGCGAGATTTACTGTTCTCTCACGCTACTCGACCGACATGGTAAGGGACCCATTCATCCGGGCCCGGACCTTTGAGCAGGGTTTGAGACACGAGATCAGGGCATCGCTGATCTCCCTCAGCATTCCGACTCAGACAGGAGTACTGGAGCGGGCCCTTTTGATCGAGAGTTTTCTTGCTGAGTCTACACCAGCGCCGAGACCCACCGCAGGGCGGCACGTGGAAGAGTCTTCTGCAGCAGGCAGTCGACGGATGACTCAGGGGTCTAGGCAGACCAGACCCTTAGGCAGACGACCTCAGGACACTGGCTCAGCAGTGCGGGGCACACAGCGCGGAGCCAGTCTTTCGAGAGTCAGACAGTTCTACTTGTGCGGCGGGTAGGGCCACATGCCTCGTGACTGCCCGACCCGTCATGTCGAGGAACAGCAGACGGTTGAGGGACCACCGAGGCAGAGGAAGAGGGTCGACCGTGGCGGTCCGCAGGGAGGAGGCGGACGAGGCAAAGGAGCTGGCCGAGCAGCAGGTGGTGGGCGACACTTTGAGGCTCTACCACCACCACCACCAGGAGGTCCACCCCGACCACAGGGAGCTAGCGGGCAGAGACAGGCATAGCTCCAGGCAGCAGAGGCCTACGACCACGGCGCGCCCGAGATGATTCGAGGTACTATCTGTGTCTATTCTACCCTTTCTGCAGTTCTTATAGACACAGGAGCGAGTCACTCTTTCATAGACGCTGCCCTTGTTCGGAGCTCGGAGATTCCGACAGAGCCGTTGGCTCGATCCTTACGGCTAGAGACTCCTACGGGAGCAGACTCGACGATTACACACTGGTACCGGCAGTGTGAGCTTACTCTAGGAGGCGAGATCTTCGGCTGGGATATTCTTGTAGCAGCGTTGAGGCCTTACGACGTCATCTTGGGCATGGAATGGTTATTTATGGTCCATGCACAGATTGACTGTTTTAGGCGCAAGGTGTGATGTGTACGCACCTACGGGAGCAGGTTCACCTTCACCGGTGAGAAGGGAGCCTTTACATCACAGGATGGACTTACGCGGAGGAGAGGACAGCCCATCACTCATCAGTTGGATAGCCTCATTCTTGGATCAGTTGACGTGCGGAGTCCTGGTTTTCCTGCAGTGGTGGATCAGTTTGCAGACATTTTCCCCGACGACGTTCCAGGGTTACCTCCTCGCAGAGAGGTAGAATTTTATATTGACCTGTACCCCGGGACAGCTCCGATATCTACTCCAGCATATCGGATGGCCCCCGCCGAGCTTTGAGAGCTACGGGTACAGTTGGAGGACTTGCAGGGCAAGGGGTTCATCCGACCCAGTGTTTCACCCTGGGCTTCCCCGATTTTGTTCGCCAAGAAGGCGGATGGAAGCTTGCGACATTGTGTTGACTATCGTCACCTGAACCAGGTGACAGTGAGGAACAAGTATACACTACTGAGGATTGATGACCTCTTTGATCAGCTCAAGGGAGCATGGTGGTTCTCGAAGATAGACCTCAGGTCAGGCTATCACCAGCTCAGAGTTCGAGACAAGGACGTACAGAAGACGGCCTTCAGATGTCGGTATGGACACTATGAGTTCTTGGTTATGCCCTTCGGCGTAACCAATGCTCCAGCAGTGTTCATGGCCCTCATTAACAGGATCTTTCAGCCATACCTTGATCGGTTTGTCCTGGTCTTCATCGACGACATTCTGATTTACTCAACGACTGAGGGGGAGCACGCCTACCACTTACAGGTTGTACTAGACACACTCCGAGAACACCAGCTTTATGGTAAGCTCTTGAAGTGTCAGTTCTGGATATGTGAGGTCCACTTCTTGGGACACGTCATCTCTGAGGCGGGAGTTGCAGTGGATCCTGCGAAGATTGAGGTAGTGTTAGCTTGGTAGCCACCCAGGAGCATGACGGAGGTGCGGAGTTTCTTGGGACTAGCTGGAAACTACCGGAGATTCGTGCCAGACTTCTCTAGAGTTGCGGAACCACTCTCATATTTGATGAAGAAGGGGAAACCCTTCATGTGGTCAGGCATATGTCAGCAGAGCTTCCAGGAGCTGAGACAGAGATTGACCAGTGCACCTATCTTGAGGTTGCCTGAGGAGGGAGTTGGATACGTAGTTTACTGCGATGCATCAGGGAATGGACTCGGTTGCGTCCTGATGCAGGAGCGGGAAGTGATCGCTTATGGATCACGTCAGTTGAGGCCGCATGAGAAGAACTACACTACCCATGACCTGGAGTTAGCAGCAGTGGTCTTCGCTCTGAAGACATGGCGACACTATCTGATGGGCGAGCGCTTAACAGTCTTTTCTGATCATCAGAGTCTCAGGTATATCTTCTCACAGAAGGACCTGAACCTGAGACAGCGGCGTTGGCTCGTGTTCCTCCAGGAATATGACTTTGAGATAGTCTATACTCCTGGGAAGGGGAACGTAGTAGCCGATGCCCTCAGCAGGAGGATGGGCATTCAGCTACTTGAGGAGGCAACAGAGAAGCTAGCCTCTTTGCAGATATCCTCCGTGGATAGAGATGGAGCATCCTTCCTTCAGTCTCTCACAGACACTCCCCCACTTCTACAGCGGGTCAAGGAGGCACAGCATGGGGATGCTGGCTGTGAGACGCGGCGTGCACAGATATCCTTAGGACAGGAACCTGATGGTTTCTCCTTTGGAGCAGAGCACGACATCCTTTTCAGAGGACGTACCATGGTACCAGTTGCTTTACGGGAGGAGGTGATGAGAGACTTTCACACTTCTCCCTTGGCGGTACATCCCGGAGTGGCGAAGATGTACCAGGATCTCAGACGACAGCACTGGTGGCTAGGCATGAAGAAGGCTGTAGCAGAGTTCGTTTCTCGATGCCTCACCTGCCAGCAGGTGAAGGCTGAGCACCAGGTACCAGCAGGCTTGCTACATCCCTTGAAGGTCCCGGAGTGGAAGTGGGACAAGATATATATGGACTTCGTGACTGGACTTCCACGCACTTCCAGAGGTCACGACTCCATCTGGGTGATTGTCGACCGACTCACCAAGTCGGCTCACTTCTTACCCATCTGAGAGTAGGGCTCAGTGGAGAGCTTGGGATGACTTTACATTCAAGAGATTGTACGGCTTCACGGTGTGCCATCATCTATCGTCTCCGATAGAGATGCTCTCCTTACTTCCCGGCTTTGGACAGGGTTGCAGGAGGCGTTCGGGACGCAGCTACGTCTGAGCACATCTTTTCACCCTCAGACGGATGGTCAGACGGAGGGGACCATTCAGACTCTCGAGGATATGCTCCACGCATGTGTCCTCGACTTTGGTCGTAGCTGGGAGGACCACCTACCCTTGGTGGAGTTTGCGTACAACAACAGCTACCAATCCACTATCGGGATGGCACCGTACGAGGTGTTGTACGGCCGACCTTGCAGATCTCCTTTGTGCTGGACAGACCCTGGGGAGTCAGCACTTGTGGGACCAGAGATGGTCCAGGCTATGACAGAGAAGGTCCAGGTCATCCAGGAGCGGATGAGGATAGCTCAGAGCTGGCAGAAGTCATACGCTGACAGGAGGCGGAGGCCACTAGAGTTCGAGGATGGCGACCACGTCTTCTTGCGGGTCTCACCTCAACGTGGTATACGGAGATTTGGCCGAGGCGGAAAGTTATCTCCGCGCTTCATCGGACCCTTCCAGGTCCTCAGTAAGATAGGCGTGGTGGCTTATCGCCTGGCTCTACCACCTCAGTTGCACCGGGTGCACGACGTCTTCCACGTATCTCAGCTGAGGAGATACGTGCACGACCCGACGCACATCATTGACCATGGGGAGCTTGACATTGACGATGGGGCGACTTTTACGGAGGTCCCGGTGGAGATCGAGGATCGACAGGAGGGGGTCCTACGTGGACGGTCGATTCCTCTAGTGCGCATCAAATGGCAGCACAGGAATCTCCAGGAGAGCACTTGGGAGAGGGAGGCTCAGATGCGTTCTCAGTACCCTCATTTGTTTCCCAAGTTTTGATGTATCTTTACGGGGACGTAAATCCCTGAGGTGGGAGTAATGTAAAGACCCGTAAAATTCAAGGGAAATTTTTTTCATTATTTTCTTTGGAATTTTACAAGAGCGCGGTTTCTGACGGCACCTGATTCCGAGGCCCGGTTTGCCCGGAATCAATTTCCGAAGTTTGGCTCGGGTACGTTCAGTGAACGAATGAGCGGGAATTTCTAACTTTTGAACCGGTGCCCAGAATCGAATTCTGAGGGCACCGATGAACTCGCAGCACCGATATTTTCTTAAGAAGACCTTTTCCGAGGTTGCGTTTTATGCGGGATGAAAGTTAGTTTTGAGGAAAATTTGATGAAGTTAAATAATTTGAGGAAACACAATTTATTTTTTTAACCATGTTGGTTATGTCCTCCCAAAGGGAGTTAGGGGTGGGACCCACATCCACTTAACCTCCCTTGAGAGGATTAAGTGTGGTGGGGCCCACACGAACCCTAACTCTTCATATCCCCTTTAAACTCCCAATAAATCCTCTCTAATTAATCTTGACAACTTGGGTTATTAATTGAGATGAGTTATTTTAATTTCAAACTTTTGAAATTCAAAGTGGTCTAGTTGTGTAAATAAAATAAGCCTTAGACTTATTTTAATTTGGTTAGTTTTCTCTTGCCACCTTGAAAGAATTTGGGGTCTTTCTTCTTCTTCTTCAAACCACAACGAAGAACGCGAAGAACACTTAGGCTCTGACGAAGAACATTGTCACTATAAGAAGAGAAAGACATGTCGTCACTTCTCTTCTTCACAGCCGGTGTGTTTCCGAACATCGATGATGCCGCTTCTTTCGATCTTCTTCCCGTGTCAACAAAAGGGGACGCCACATCCTCTTCGGGCTTTCTCCATCAGCTTACGAAGCTTCTCCAGTGACGTACCTCTTCGGACGCACCTCGATGTCAACGGAATCGACGTACGATTACCGCGACGCCCGACCTCTGCGACACTTTTCTTCCGCATTTTGTTGACATGCTCCGCACTTGAAACCAGGTAGGGGTTTATTGTTAGTTTATTAATTGTTTCCGTTCTTGATTCCGGCATGTCGAATTTCATGGTTTTCGACTAATTGTTATCGAATAATGCGAGGGGGTCAGTCCGCACAAACACGGACGACCCTCCTCCTTTTTCATGAATGTTTCCTTTGTGTATGGTACAAGGAAGCGTGGTGTCGTCGCACCACGTGGTTTCATCCGGAACATATGTGCGGCGCCGTCGCGCCGCGCCGTGGAAAGGAATTCAAGGACGCGACACCGTCGCGCCGCGTTGATGGAAACCGAGGACGCCACGGCCGGAGCGGGGCCGCGGCGAAGGGGCGCGGTGCCGTCGCACCACGTCGGACGACAAAGGCCGCAGCGGAACAAGGTGATCGGCGGCCAGCCGGGCCGCCGGTGTTGGAAGCCGGAAGAGGACCGACCTTTGCCGGTCCTGTCGAGGAGGAGCCGGCCGGCCAGGTCGGGCCGGCCAGAAATGGGGAAGGCTGGGGGAATTAAATTCCCCCGGCCAGATGAATGGACCCCATTATGAGGGGGGGCCGCGGTTTCACAAAGGGGGGGCAGGCGCCCCCCGTTTCTCAATTAGCTAGGCCGAAGGCTGAGCTGGCGGCGCGCCCAGCACGCTGCCTTGAGCCGGATCGGTGCCTGGCCGGTCCGCCAGGCCGCGCCGCGCCGCACTGGGCCGGGTCGACCCTGTCCGGGGCGGTTCGACCCGGTTCGGGCCAACCGGGGGGTCTCGGGCCGGGTCGGCCCGGGCCCGAAACCCCCGATACCAAACTATTTGGGTTCAAAGGCCCATAACTCGGGCTACGGACCTCCAAACGACGCGCCGTCAGCGGCGATGCGATCCTTGAATTGAGATGGTCGTTTCGGTATATTGCACACAAGGTTTCGGAATACTTTGTGTTCGTCCGGGTTGGTTCGTACACGAAACCAACCGGGCCCTCGGAGCGGAAACGCTCATATCTTGAGCTACGGACGTCCAATTGACGTGCCGTCAGCTTTGTTGAGATCCTCTTAGTGAGACGGATCTTTTGGCATACTCCGCCCGAGGTTTAGATGCAGGTGGAGTATGGTCGGGTTGGTTTTGCCTTAAAAACCAACCGGACCCTGGAACGAAAAAACCCAATAACTCTTAGACCGGGTGTCCTATTGACGCGCCGTCTGTTGCATTGAGTTCCTGTTGACGATACAGAACTTTTGGATACATCAAATATGGACTTTGTGACAGTTGATGTATCAACCTCTCGGCTCGTGGAGCGGACCCTCCCGAACGAGCTTGCTCTGTGCGGGAACCCTGGAGCTGGTTGCGACTGCTACTGTGACTACGACGACTACTGTGCAGAGATCCTTAGTGGATTCGACGACGACGACTACAGCACTCATCGATCCTGTGTGGATCAGTGCTACCGATCCTTTGTGGGTCTGATCCTGTGTGGGTCAGCGCTCAGCGGTCCTGTGTGAACTAGTGCCTACAGATCCTGTGTGGGTCTGATCCTGTGTGGGTCTTTGCGGGGGTTAGTACCTGTCGATCCTTTGTGGGTCCGACGACTTAGATGGACCAGTGATCATCTCTATCGTCCTCGAAGAAGTATACCTGTGTGAGCTGAATCCTGTTTACTTTCCTGTGTGGATTGTGTTGTGCTATCCTGTGTGGAATACGTTTTCTTTCCTGTGTGGAATACGTACACTTTCCTGTGTGGACTGAGTTGTACTTGGGCTCGGAGGTTGGAGCGTATTGGAATTGATGACTTAGGTATATGTATGGGCATATACCTAAGCAGTGTTGGTTGTTACTTCATGATTGTAACTTTCCTTTGTGGTTTATCCTTTGTGGATTTTGGGAGACCTTCGGGGGTCTCAGGGTCCCTACTGAGTATGTTATACTCACCCCTGCACGAGCTATGCCCGCACTACGTTGTGTTGGTTGCAGACGACGGACAGCGTTGATCGTGGTTGTGGCTTGCAGAGTAGGACGGTACCTGGAGGTGGACCACGGGGTGGGACGTGCTCGGAGCGGACGACGGGACCCGAGGAGCAGTGGAGCTATCTGTACCCACCCTTCAGGTGGGATCTCCAGCGGACAGCTCGGTGTAGTGGCTTTTGCTTTACAGTTGCTGTTTTCCCTTTCAAGTTGTACTTTACTTTCAGATTGGGTTTGTATACTGGCCCATTTACTTTTCCGCAATTTCAGTTGTACTCTGTTTTTACTTAGTGTTTACCTTTCCGCTTGCTTACTATGTGGTTCTTGTTTACTTTACAAAGGCAATACCTTCCCTTTTTACCGGGATTTACGCCTTGGTGCTAGTCGCCAGCCCCTGGCCTTTGGAAGGCGGGCTTGGGGTAGTCACGGCACGGGCCCCAAGGACGGGTCGTGACAAATATAATGTGGTGGGTATTCCAAACGTAACCAAGGGGGTTAATCCCTACGTAAGAATGTTATGAATGCCTCAAGTTACCTTTTATGTCTTTTGATTTCTATGATTTATTCATGATTTTATGAGGTATGTTAAAGTGCTTATGTTTTATGTGTAAAGTATGATTTCATTCTTATGTATACATGTACTCACGTTTCCTTTCCATATTTTTATATCCCTTACTGAGCTTTTAATGCTCATCCCAAGTTTTTGAAATGTTTTTCACAGGTAAAGGGAAGGGTACATGATATGATGATAGTGTCAAGGAAGTGTCAAGAAAGAATCCATGTTTTATTTTAAATATGTTTCCATTGATGGGAAGAATTAATACTGTCTTTTATGTAACCACTTTGTTTAAATGTGGAATGTATTGCAAGTTTCGTGATCTAATTCTCTAAAACTCTAAACCTGAAAAGATCCTCAATGTGTAATCTTGTAATCACTCAAGATTAAGTATGGTTTAAGGCTGGGGCCTTATAGCTCCAGAGCGGTGCGTTAGCCAGGCGGACAATGGGGTGTGGTTTTTCCGGTGCGCGAACAGGGTGGTGCGAGCAGGGCCCTGTTCATTGCAGCGGAAGCATGATCAAAAGCTAGGAGTTGAGAGTTTACATTGCTGAGCGTGTGCAGCAGGTCTTGAAGCTAGAAGGAAATTGTGAAAGAGGTTGACTGAAGAGAGAAAGTGTTGAAAAAATATAAACTAAAAATGTAAAGCAATTACAGATGAAATCCATTGAAAGAGGGGATGCAAACCAAATTGGAGAGGTATGGGTTTGTGCGTGGAATGTGATAATTGAAGAAAATGAATTGTAAATAATAATAATAATATAATAATGATATTATTATTTTTTGTTGTAAAACCATTTTTCATCCGTAACTTATCTTTGCAACCTCGGTTTCATGAAACCTCAGCGTCAGTGTGACACTGACTTCGAGACGAAAATTATGAGTCCAATATTGGATTTATTTTTCAGGATTTTGGATCAGGTACCCGAAACACTCAAATAATAATAATAAATTTTTATTTTTAAATCCTTGAACCTCCATAACTCCTACCTGTGATGTCTGGTTTACTTACCATCTATGGAAACATTATCATTTCATTAAGACGATCGATTTAAGTCTAATGTTGAATATTAAATTCTGGTTCGGGGCTTGGGTTCACAAAACAGCCAATTATAATAATATTATTATTGTGGGATCTTGTATTCAGCATATCCCCCTCATATAGTATCTAAATGATGAACTGTCCATGGCACCGGAATCTTTGGAGTGAGACAGTCCATTTGGTAAACCCTACTTGAGGTTTGGATAAAGTTGTGGTACAGTCGAGTTTGATCGAGCATGAATCCAACCAGGCCTTCATAACTAAAAGCCTAATAACTTATAGACCGATCATCCAATTGACACACCGTCTGTTGCGTTGAGACCCCTATTAATTTTTTGGCTATTGGGATACTTTATCATGGGAATTTTTGGCATTTTGAGTATCAAATAGTGTCTTGAGGAGCAGACCCTCCTGTAGACAAGCGATCTTAGTACGAGAACCCTATAGCTGGCTATGATAGTGTACTATGATCCTATAAGGTTCTGATGACATACTGCAGATGTACTAATATCATGTGTGGGTTTGACGATGTAATGACGATTTATGAGGATTTTGTGTGGTTCTGACGATGTATAGACAATGTACTAGGATCCATTGTGGGTCTGACGACGTAGTGACAATTTACTAGGATCTTGTGTAGTTTTGACGACGTAATGACAATGTACTAGGATCCTGTGGGGGTCTGACAACATGTACTGACTATGTAATAGGATCTTGTGTTGGTCTTATGATGTACTGACGATGGACTAGGATCATGTGTGGGTCTAACGATGTACGGATGAGGTTCTTGGATCCTATGTGGTTCAGATGATGTACTAGGATCTGGTGTGGGTTTGACAAGGTACAAGGATCTTGTGTGGGTCTGATGATGTACTAGGATCCTTTGTCTGTATGATAAGGTAATAGGATCCTGTGTGGGTTTGAGGATGTACTACGATCCTCTATGGGTATGATGATAATTTAGGATCCTTCATGGGTCTGCCTCTTAGCAGAGTAAGATGATTCAGGAGTAACATCTAATCATCTCTACTACAGTATCTATGTTATACCTGGTGTGAGATGAGTCCATACCTGAGTGGTATTTTTCCATCGTGGTAATACCATGGTTGTATTCTTCTTTGTGGCGTACCTGTGTAGTACTTAACTTCGTGGTATTCCTACATTTTTGGAATAGTGGGGCTTTGGGATTTCGGGTTTGACCCCGTGTTTCCTCATGGTTGAGATGGGTATACATGATAGCTTAGGTATATGTATGTCCATATACCTAAGTAGGGGTTTTAGTTTATTTAATTCTTTATGGTTTATCCATTGTGGATTGTTTGAGACCACGAGGGACTCGGTGTCCCTACTGAGAATCGTCATACTCACCCCTGCATGGGCTATGCCTGCACCCTGTTGTGTTTGGTGCGGACGACGAAGATTGCTGACTGATGATAAGGGTTCTAGGACTGGACGTAGCTTGGAGGTGGATCTAGATGAGGTGTACTATAGAGAAGACCATTTGAAAGATGTACCGACCCTTTAGGTAGGATCCTTGGTGGGTGTTCACAGGAGCTGTTCAGTTTACTTGGTCTTTTCAGTTTTCATGTACTTTCCATATCAGCTTGTATTTTGGCCCATTTTTATTTGTTGTACACACTCTGTTTTCTATACAATTTAATTGTGATCGTATCTTGCTGTGTGCTTGTTTATGTGAGTTTACAGTTTATAAAGGCAATTCCTTCCCAGTATTAGATAATACACCTTCGGTGCTAGTCGTCACCGCCTGGCCTATTGAAGGCGGGCTTGCGGTAGTCACAACACAGGGCCCAGAGGATGGGTTGTGACAAATTTGTATCAGAGGAGTTAGTTATATCGTAAAAAATTGGACTATGATATTTTTAATGGAAATCGTGTTATTTTTAGTGAGTGTGGTTATCAATTTAGGGAATCCAGTGTGGGTGCAGCGGTCAACGTATCCATACTCCAGGACCCAGACTTCAGATTTCTCACTCAATGCATAAAAACACTTATTGCCTGTGCTTTGAAAAAATTTATTGTGTTTTCTTGAGCCGTATCACTAGGTATAACTAAATGACCGTGGTGCACCTATTTCTTTTCAGGATCCCACTGCGTAGACAACCAGCTAGGATTCCTAAGAGAGTATATGATGACGGCCCACCGAGTGACGAGACTCTGGTGCAGGGCCCTATTATTATGTTGGCACCTTCGGGCGGTGTACCAGTAGCACCACCACCCATTGGTAAAGAGATACCAGCAGCTGCACTAGCAGACGCTACACGCCGACTAAGCATGTCGCACGAGTTCCAGTAGCAGCGGCCTCTGAGGTTTCGAGGCGAGACAGTTTTCCACGCAGCGAAGGGCTGGCTGGAGGTGGTTGCTAGAGTATTCCGGATAGTTGAGACACCAGTTGAAAAGATAGTGATTTTAGATACTAGTATTTTTCAGTGAGTGACCATGAGGATAGTCCGCATAGTGATGAGACTTCGGTATGTGAACCATTATCCTAGATTGTACCTTTGGGTAGTGTGTAAGCTATATCACTGCCCATTGGTCAGCACTTACAACCAGCGGTACCTGTAGAGGACAATTATAGGCTTAGTGCCTTATGCATTATTCAGCATCAGATACCCATTCAGTTCAAAGGCGAGCCTGACTCACAGGCATTTAGGACTGGCTTGAAGAGGTGGATGAGAGTTCTCCAGAGCATCAACTGCTCGGCAGGAAGAAATATCAGTAGTTGGGAATTCATCGAGGCGTACCGATCATTCCTGGTACTCAATGAATACAATACGATCAGTTCTTCGGAGATTGGGCCTTTGATCGTTGTGTTTTTAAGAACATATGGGCCAATACTATTCCTCTTTTTATTCCTACTAATGTTGGGGTGCAGGAGAGTACCTTTTTGGTTGAATGTTCTTTGGCTGAGCGGATGCAGCCAGTGAATGTTAACAGTGGGAGAGAAGGAAACCGATGACAGTCTCAGAGAATTGGGCATGTAAATGCTTCAGGAAGAGGGAGTTAAAGGGACAGATGAATCTGTAGGGATTCAAATGTGGAATCATAGCTAGAAGACCAGCATGAGGTGGTTTATATTTCTGTATGTTACAAAACACCCCCCCACCCTTTGTGGTCCCCAACAGGCTCATGGAGCTGGAGGGTAGAGGAATGGAATAGCTTCATGTGGTCAAAGAGTGCGACCCAAGGGCTATAGGAACGATTTGAGGCACAGGATGTGTCTAACACTAGCTACCGTATCAATATACATAGGTACTAATCATTCCATCCATCCATGAATCTTGTCCAAGCCCTAGAGTTTCTAGTTAATCCATTGAATCAACCCTCATTTCAGGAGATACCTTTCGGATGAGACTCTATAATCACACATACGTAGATGATGTGATCTAACCTTGAGGTGAGAGTTTTGGTTGGAACCTCTTGGTGGATACATCAAGGCCTTAAGATGTCAGTTTGGGTATGACTTTACATTCATAATTCATACTCTGATTGACTATATTAGTAAAAAGGTTGTGGTTTCTCTACAAGGTTGGAATGGGGTTTTATTTAGTTGGCGAAAAAGGAAACCCAGGCAGCATAGGATAAAATCATGCATAAGAGGGTGCAACTGATCACTCTTGAGTCGACCGACCTTACCCTCGTAGTAGTAGGATTTTTGAGTTTTCAGTTCCCAACGGAGTGGCTATAGTTCCTCCAGGACTATGACTTTGAGATAATCAATTCTCTTGGGAAGGGGAATGTGGTAGCAGATGCACTCAGCAAGTGGTCTAGCCTATAGCTTCTGAGTGAGGCGTCAGAGCCGATAACCACTTTGTGGATATCCTACGTGGATAGAGATGGAGCAACTTATCTTTAGTTTCTGATAGTCACTCCCCCATTTCTTCAGTGAGTCAGGGAGGGGAAACATGGGAACACTCACTACGAAGCTCGACATGTTCTGATATCCCCAGGGTAGCCACCTGATGGATTTTATTAAGATGGGGATCCAGTCATCCTCTTCAAAGGACGTACCATGGTACCCGTAGCACTACAGAAGGAGGTGTTGAGGGAGTTCTATACTTCCCCTCTGGAGGTACATCCAGGTGTGGTGAAGATGTACTAGGACCTTCATTTTCAGTGCTGGTGGCCAGGGATGAAGAAAGAAGTGGTAGATTTTGTATCATGATGCCTCACATGTTAACAACTGAGAACTGCTCAGAGCCAGAAAAAGTCTTAGGCCAACATGAGGAGGGAGATCATGTCTTCCTATGGGTCTCACCTCGATGAGGTTTGCAGAGATTTGGATAAGGGGGAATGTTATCACCAAGGTATATTGGTCCTTTTCTGATCCATTGAAGGGTGGGCGATGTGGCATACTGCTTGGATCTTCCACCACAGTTAGAGAGGGTGTTCGACGTCTTCCACATATCCCATCTGAGGGGATACGTGCACGACCCATCTCAAATCATTGACCACATCGAGCTGGACTTAGACGATGGGGCTTTGTTTATAGATGTTCCATTGGAGATCGAGGAACGATAGGAGAGAGTCCTTCGTGGGCGATCGATACCTTTGGTGCATGTGCGTTGGCAGCACAAGAACCTCCAGGAGAGCACATGGGAGTGGGAGGCTCAGATTTGTTCTTAGTACCCTTTTTTGGTTGTTTTTTACTTTGTTGTGGCTTTTGGGGACATAAATACCTAAGGTGGGGAGAATTTAATGTCCCATAAATTCTGTATAATTTATATTAATTATATGTAATTATTTTCATACCACGAAATCTGATGGCGCATGATTCTGAGGCCCGAAGTGACCGAAATGGTCCGTCGAAGTTTTGAAAAACTTTAAATAGCGCGCGAAAGCAGTTTTCCTGAAAAAGTGGAATAACTCATAAATGTTAATTCGGATCATAAATCTAAGGGCACCATTGCATTCAAGATAATGGTTTTACCGTAGGCACGACTTATGTTTAGTCAGTGCAGGCCTCCTGTGAGAAAACCCAAAAATGGCATAACCGTAAATAAATTAATTAAATAAATTATTTTATTTTTCAAAATCTTATAACTCACAAATGGTAGCTCAGATTGAAAATCTGAGACCACTGCAGATCTTGTGAGGTCATGATTTATTTAAGAAGATACTAACATTGGCCGTTGTGGGCCACCAGTTAGACTGAGTTTTTGGCTGTAAATAAAATAATTAAGTGACAATTATTTTATTGTAAAATCTATAATTTTTAAGAGGTAGCTTGGATTGAAAATTAGAGAGTACCATTGTGTTTTTTGGGGTGTGTTTCACTTGGGCATAGCCTAACCAAGACCGGCACGGGTCGAGTGTGACTATTAATAATTTTCCAAACTTTTTTTCAGGTACGTTCAGTAAATGTGCGAGTGGTGTTTTGTAACTTTTGAACTGGTACTCAGAATTTAAATATCAGGACATCGTTGAACTCATAACACCAATATGTTCTTAAGAAGACCTTCACCAAGACTGCAGTAGGTCGAGGGTGGAAGTTAGTTTTTTGGTTTTCTGTAGGAGAGTTAAAATAATTAATTATAATAAAATAAAATGACAACTTTTATTTTATTATTTGAAACCATCCATTTGAATTTTGGTGGTGGAGACCACCCAAACATGGACTTCTCTCTTAATGTGAGATAACTCTTGAAATTACCCAAATTAATGAATCCAAAATGAATTGATTATTTAATTAAGTAAGCTTAAAGGAGAGGTGCTCCTCACCTCTCATGGAGGGTTGGGGGAAAGTTGTTAGAAAATCAATTTGGTGGAGAACTCTCGAAGGAAGAGCTTTATCTAACAAATAAAATCCTCCAATGAAGAATGACCTGCGAATGAGGAATGGGGAACCAATGTTCAAGAAGCATCGATGCATCATCTTCCTCCTCATGCTACCTCTAACTGATGATTGAGGTAGGGGGTTTATTTTGAAGTATGATAAATATGTATTTATTGATTCCCCATATTCTTGATTCATAACGATGATGGCCAAACAAACACGACCATCGATCCACACATATACCATGATATTTTTTTTCATTATTCACGTGTTCTTCGTCCATTCTTCAATTCCTAATATTTATTGGCACTGGAAACGCGGAGTTTGGATGAGTTTGATATATGGACGTGAAGACCTCAATGCAAGGATCACAAATATGTGATCGTTAAATTTTTTTGGTCTTGGAATGAAGCCATAATGGATCACAGAAGGAGGAGGAAAAATATTTATTGGTGTTGGAAACACAATATTCTGTTGAGCGCGACATATAGACGCAGAGCCCTCGACTAGAGGATCGTGAATAATTGATCATTTTATTTTCGGGTTTAGAACGAAGATACAGTGGGCCACATAAGTGGAAACATGACGGTGCGATTCCAGCGAGTCTTCAAGGCGCGACTCCCGAGCGGTGTGGTTCCAGGTGGACAGCGGGGTGTAGTTTTTCTGGTGTGCGTACAGGGTGGTGTGAGCAGGGTTGTGTTCATTTTAGTGGAAGTGTGATTGAAGGATGGGAGTTGAGAGTTTACATTGCTGAGCATGTGCAGTAGAGTTTGAAGATAGAAGGAAATCTTGAAAGAGTTTAATTGAAGAGAGAAAGTTCTATAAAAAGATAAGTTAAAAATTTGAAGCAATTAAAGATGAAATACATTGACTATGGGGATGCACACAAAACTGGAGAGGTGTGGGTTTTTGTGTGGAATGTGAGAATTGAAGTAAATGAATTGTAAATAATATTAATTATATAATAATGATATTATTATTTTTGGTTATAAAACCATTTTTCAACCGTAACTTATCTGTGCGACCTCAGTTTCTCTAACCGTCAGCGGTAGTGTGACCCTGACATTGATACAGAAATTATTAGTCCAATATTGGATGTCTTTTTCAGGTTTTTGGATCATGTACCCGAAAACACAAATAATAAAAATATATTATTATTATTATTAAATCTTCAACCCTCTATAACTCATGTGTGTGACGTCAGATTAACTTACCATCTGTGGAAACGTGATCTTGTCATTAAGAAGGTTGATTTAAGCCTAATGTTGATTATTAAATTATGGTTCATGGATCGGGTTCACGAAACACCCAATATTATTATTATTATTGTTGTGGGATCTTGTATTCGACATATCTTCTTCATACGGTGTCGAAATGACAAACCATCAGTGGTGTCAGAATCCATGGAGAAAGATAGTCCTTTTGGTATAATGCACCTGAGGTATGGATAATGTTGGGGTATGGTCAGGTTGGATCGAGCACGAATCCAATCGGGCCCTCGGAACTAAAAGGCTAATAACTTACAGACTGGGCATCTGATTGACCCACTGTTTGTTGTGTTGAGACCCCTATTAAATGTCGGTCAATTGGGATAAATCTTTGTGGGACTTCATGGAAGTTGGAGTATCAAAAAGTGTCTTGAGGAGAAAACCCTCTCGGAGACAAGCAAGCTTAATGCGGAACCCTGTAGCTGGCTGTGACAATGTACTAGGATCTGTGTGGGTCAGACGATGTACTGACAATGTACTAAGATCCAGTGTGGGTCTGACGACATACTAAATATGTACTAGGATCCTTTGTGGGTCTGAAGAAGTATTGATGATGTACTAGGATCCTGTGTGGGTTCGACGAAGTACTGATGATGTACTAGGATCCCATGTGGGTCTGACGATGTTCTAACGATATACTAGGATCCTATGTCGGTCTGACGATGTACTGATGATGTACTAATATCATGTGTGGGTCTGATGATGTACTGACAAGGTACTAGGATCATATGTGGGTCTAACTATTTACTAGGATCCTGAGTGGGTCTAACGAGGTACTAGGATCCTGTGTGGGTTTGATGATGTACTAGGATCTTGTGTGGGTTTGAGGAGGTACTAGGATCCTGTGTTTTTCTGACGATGTACTACAATCTTCTATGGGACTTATGATAATTTAAGATCCTTTATGGGTCTTCCTCTTAACAATGTTAGATGATTCAGTAGTTACATTTAAACATCTCTACTACTGTATCTAAGATATACCTGGTGTGAGATGAGTTCATACCAGAGTGGTATTTTTACTTCATGGTAATACCTTTGTGGTATTCTTCTTTATGGCGTACATGTGCGGTAATTACCTTCATGTTATTCCTACCTTTGTGGAATAGTTGATCTTTTGGATTTTGGGATGGACCTTGTGTGTCCTCATGCCTAAGATGGGTATACTATATAACTTAGGTATATGTATGGGCATATATCTAAGTAGGTTTTTCAGTTGATTTCAGGCTTTATGGTTTATCCTTTATGGATTTTGAGAGACCTTAAGGGTATTGGGGTTCCTAATGAGTACCGCCATACTCACCCCTGCATGGGTTATGCCCACACCCTGTTGTGTTTGGTGAAGACGACGAACAATGTTGACTGAGGATGATGGTACTAGGACTGGAGGTTGCTCGGAGGTGGACCTAGACAAGGCGTACCGCAGAGAACACTATAAGAGAGTTGCAGTTACCCTTCAAGTAGGATCCTTGGCGGGTGTTCATAGGATCTATTCAGTTTACTTGTTCTTTTCAATTTTTAGGTACTTTCCAGTGGTGCTTGTATTCTGGCACCTTTTTATTTATTATACACTTTCTGTTTCTTATACAGCCACTTGTGATCGTATCTTGTTGTGTTCTTAGTTAAGTGAGTTTACAGGTTATAGAGGAAATTCCTTCCCAGTATTATGGAATATGCCTTCGGTGCTAGTCTCTATCCCTTGACCTATGGAAGGCGGGCTTGGGGTAGTCATGGTACGGGCCCCGGGGGATAGTTCATGACCATGTTATCCCATCCATTAGATACATTTACCTTCTCCCCAATTTAATCTAAAATTTATAACTTTGATATATTTCATGAAAAGTCAAATGATCTTACCACTCTTAGAGATTAGTTATTCTATAATAACAACAACCTAAACCTAGAAAAAGGATTTGAGAAGGGTCATATGCATGATCTTTTGAAAACATGATGAACTCTTGTACTCCATATTCATACTCATTTCTCAGATGATTGTAATCTATCCATACTTTATCCATATTCATCCTATTTAATTTGTTAATATTATTATTCAACAAAAAATAAAAAAAAAGTTGATATAAAAATTAACCAAGGCTAAAAAACGTTATAAATTTTATGTCTCATTCAATATTTATAGACAATATAAACATTCCAGAACCAAGGTTCTTCACTTGGGATCTTTTAGATAATCCAATCTTTAACTCTTCCAACTTTTCCTTCATTGGTCCAAATAAGAGAAATACAACCCCAAAAAGAAGTAAAATGATGAAACTCCCATCACAATAAAACTTCATATAGTAGAAATTATGTACATTACACTGCATGAACATTAATTCCACGATGAAAGAATTGAAATTCTAGTGACACCACCGTAGATACTACTTAATCCGACATAAACTCCATTTGAGACTCAAAGTGAACCTTCTATTCCATTTAGCATGAAACCTTCCATTTGATCTATTTAGATCTCTTCCTCCAAATCTTTATAATGGAATATAATCATGTCATAAATTAGTTCTAAGAATGAACCTTTAATGGAAACCAAGATGAGAAAAATCTGTATTATTATATTCTTTACAAGATGAGAGAAAATATAATTGAAATCATATCCTTCTAATTAGCGAAATACATTTACAATAAGAGACACCTTTTACTATTCCCATTCATCAGCTTTCTCCTTTTGTTGATAAATACAATTGTTCAACAGAACCCTTTTTTCCATTTCTAATTCTATTATCCCCAATGTTTCAAAATCAAAGATGGAATTCAATTATTACTTCATTTTCTATACACACTACAATGAGGCCAATAGTTTGACTGAAAATTTATTTTTTTATTAAAGACCCAAAACACTTTTGAGGGGAATGTGAGAAACCCCAAAACCTAATAACATGTTCAAAAAGCCATAAAACCAGGACCAAACAAAAACAACCACCCCTCCCTAGACAATACACAAAATGAAAAACCCTCACCCGCACCTGACCATTCAGCAAGATGTCCCATGCACGAATATAAAGGCCTGTAACCGATTGTGTGGCCATACCCTCTATATTAAACAATTCCAAATGGCATGCACAGGTGAAGGTTGAGCTCTGGTCTCCATCTGGAGTGGACCCTATAGAATGCTGGTAGAACATCGCCAAGCAACCTTCAGAAACATTTTCTTCTCCAAAAAACACACATGCCAGACCAACATGCTTCCCAATCACTTAACAGGTTCCACAGATTTCATCAGAATCAATGAAAGAAAATTTGAGATTACACGTAACCGGATCCCTAGACAGCTTCCAATATATAGAGGATACATGGGTGCCTCGATCAGATAACAACACGTTTTCAAGATCATAAGCCAGCTGGACCCAGGATTGTAAGTACTCCTCAAGACTGATCTTCCCTTTGTTGAAACCTCCGACAAGAATTAAATCCTATTTGTCAACCCATGAGTATTGTTCCTTTTTGAGGGACACATTTAAAGGTCTCCCCATCATCTAAACAGCCTCCTCTTCTGACGCATTCAGCAACAAAACTTGTTCGACCACCTCTTCTTTAGAGCATTGCAGTAATTCCAGAGTTTGAGTATCTCCAACCTCTAATTATAATCTCATGGAATTTAGCTTTTTTGCAGACCGATTCTCCAAAGGAGGAGGTAATAAAGAGTAATATTTCCTACTTTTCTTCCTCATATTTCTTCGGTTACTCCTCAGGCTTGCATCTTCACCAACCAAGAGAGTAGGATCGGTTCCCTTTTTTTGAACCATGTGTTCCCCATCAGCATCAATCGGACTACTAAAATCAGAACACAAGCCAGCCTCTATAAGGGCTCAAAAGCTTTCGGACATCATAAATGGATTGAGGGTCCCTGAAGAAGCACCCCCTGCCCACTCATAACTGACCTGAATATCTAGTTTCAATTTCCCTTTACCTTCATCATCCTTACCCGGCCTCGAAACCCCAACATAACGATAAACTGCCCCATCCACCTCTCCACTTTCCTTCTGTTATATATCATGTAAACCCCCACCTGATGGTTTAGCAATATGAACAGCCTCATACTTAACCAATGCCTCCCCTGCTCCTACACCCTCAAAAGGAATTGGTTCCTTACCACAAGAAAGATCTTCATGATCCGGCTTCATCTTGTTAAAAACATATGAAACTTTAGGATTAACCTCCATTTACAATGTCTTCTCCCCCAAAGTTTCACCTTGATTAGCCTCCAAAGGCCCCTTCAAAATCATTGGGTGGAAGTTGAGTCCCTCCACCACCAAAGGTAGAAATGCTTGAGACACAGCCGCCCCTTCCAAGTTGTAACTGGTGTCACCTCGCCCAATGCCTTATGAGCCGCTAACCACCTGTTCCGGCCAGACAGACATGTCCCGGTTCCCTAGAACCATACCACTGCTTCTTCCTCTCCTACTGTGAGGATCATGATCGCCCCGATGAAAATTACCCAAAGAATGACTCAGTCGATGGCATGTAGAACAACATTCCATCCAAGACTCATAGAGAACCTGCTGCTTTCACCTGTAATCTTCCCCAATGGTAACCTAATCAAATTCGAAAGGATTCCTTGAAACATCCAATTCCACAAAAACTCGCGGTTTGATGGGGTGAAATACTTCTTTGGTTGGACTATCAGTGAAGAGGAACCTACCCACAAGATTACCAAGCATCCTAATGACATAAGGATTTTGGAACGATAAAGGTAAATTTGGAATGCTCACCCAGACTGCAGCAGAAGCAGGTTCGGGATTCATATGGAAATCGAATGACCAACGGAATAAGATGAACTGAAATCTCGTGAAGAAGCAAGGGGGCACTCAACCATGCATGGATGAGGTCCTCTTTCGAAGCAAATAAAATCATGATGTGATGACGATCCAGCAGGCCCACTGTCACCCTCTCCTACAAGTTCCATGAGTCAAAGATGAAACAGTCAAAGGAATCAACCAGAGGCCTCCTCTGACTGAAACGAGCCACCAAGGTGAGGTTGAGTAGAGATGAGGTTTCTGTGAACTCCGATGTCGACAACTAAAGATTTTAGAACCCATCAACCAGATATGGAACTTTAGGGCATAAGGATTCCTTCAGGAATGGAGGTAGGAAATTAGGGTTAGAAAAGGGTTTGAAAGATGATCTGACTCTCATGGTTGGTGTCGAAGGTCCCTCCCCTTCCAGGAGGGGAGGAACCAGCCCAAAGGCCGCCGTTATCATGGATGGATCATCGTCGTCACGCTACGGTAGGAGTGCTCTTCCATTGCATCTATAGATAAATCACAATGAGGCCAATATTCAACCTATGATGAATCCTAAAAATGTAGATAATCTACCTCACACACCCACACATTCTTGATCATATCAGGATAATGATAAGCATCAAGGATAACATGCATAACAATTGGGAATGGCTTCACCATAATGTCCTCAATCATAAACATCCAAAAATAGAAGATTAAAGGGACAAAAAAATAATAGATTCCAACAATGTCATTTCTAATAAATGACCATTTAATATTACATTACAAAATAATAAAAAATTAACTATAAAATATCTAGACTCTGTAGAGGTAGACACATAACACGATGAAATGGTTCCCTAAAGGTAAAAGACCAAACACTATCTCTATGTGAAACTCGAGACAAAACCACAATCAGATGAACTATCTTCTTACAAGGAAAATGGAACTGAATCAAACCTTAAGGCCAAGAACACACGGATCATTCATAATACATGAAGAATACATACCAAAGTATTTGAATATATAGTGCCTGAGCTAAAGCCTGGTAGGATTCCCCCATGAGTCCAATTCATTCCTTTTATAAATTAAAGAATAACTACTTGTTTGAAAATGATATAAAACAAATCTATTTTCATTTCATTTATATGATAAAGGATTGAGAAAAATATAAACCATTCACTTTCTCAAAGCACCAAATTTATAAAACATTGTGTAAAGGTATTTTCACAAAAACAATGACAATTCCCAACCCATTATTCTATATTTATAATATAATTCTTTTGAAAATAAACTAACACATGGTTTAAAAATTTTCAAACACATTTTTAATATAGGGCCGCACTTTGAAAACACCATTCCACTATCTATTGAAGTCATTAACACACCAAACACAATGGGAATAATAAATATATTGCTTCTAATTTTATAATAATTTAAATGAATATATATCAATTTATAATAATAACTATAAATATATATTAATATATTTAATTAAATAAATATAAAATTAGAATAATTATATTTATTATATTAATAATTATATTAATATTTAATTAATATAATTAATATATTTTTTTATTTATTAAATATATCTATATTAATATATTATTTAACAAAAAATATTTTTATTTATTTATCTATATTTTTATATAATTTTTAATATATTTATTTAATGTTATATACAATTATATAAGAATTATAAATACATTTCTTATAAATTTATAAATATTTAAATAAATAAATATTTATTTATAATTTTAACAATAAATATAAATTTATTTATTTTTAATTAGAAACTATAATATATATAGTTATAATTAAATATATATGTATTTATTTAAATAATTAAAAATTATAAAATTATATTTATTAATTTATAAAAATATAATATATATATATAGTAAAATTTTATAATTATTTAAATATATTTATATTTATTAAGAATTATAATTGTAACTATTTGTATTTATTTATAAATATTTGTATATAAATATATATAATTAATAATTTTATTATAATTTAATAATTATTTAAATATAGCTATATTTGGTTAGAATTATAAATTTAGCTTTGGTATTTATTTTTAAATATGGGTATATATTTATAATTATATATATTTAATTGTATATATTTATAACATTATAAGTATAAAAAATATATTTATTTTAATTTTATAATTATATATATATATATAAGTATAAATATAAATAAATATTTTTTATAAATATTTTGGTATAATTATAAATATATATATTTATGTTATTAAAATTATTGTATATTTATTTATTGTAATATTATAATTATTTAAATATATATATTTAGTTTTGATTATAATTACAAACAATTATATTTAAAAAGTATTTATATATATTTTAAATTTTATAATTTTAATTAAAATAAATATATTTATTATTTAAATATATTTATTGTTATTTTATAAGTATTTTTTAGAACATAATAAATTCATTTGTTTGACATGAATGAATCATATTCCAATTAAATTATAGATAACAAAAAAACGAATCATCAAATATGGAAAACATGAATAATAAAAAGGGAGTAATGTATAAGTGAACATTTAGTAGATAACATGTATGCACGTCAATTATATTATTTCATCAATATGTTTATTGGCCAAATTCATTGGAACCATAAAAATACTTATTTCTAATATTTCATAATTATAAATATATATTTAATAAGTATTTATATATAATAATAAATCTAAAAAATCTAATAAATATATTTATTATATTTATTATTTAATTAAATTTTTATTAAAAATAAATTTATTTAAATATATATTTATATAATTATAATCTTAGGAATTTTATTAAAACATTATATAAATATTTGAATTGTAAAAAATATAAATTAACATAAACATGTGTTTTTTTATTTATTGTATACAAATAGACATTTTTTCAATATAAATATAATAATTTTATATAAATTTAGTAATATTTTTTATTATAAACGTTTATTAGCGATAATCATAACATTGATAAATCTACACTCTATGTGTGCTAAAAAAGTGCTAATAAAGGGTACACCTTTATCAGCACACTTATTAGCTTTGATAAATGGTAGATTTATCACCACTTTAGCTAGCACTGATAAAGGCCCCCCTTTTATTTTCACATTTTGTTTGACGCTAATAAAATCCAGCACTTTCCAAGCTCATATATTTGGTAGTGAATATTGAAAAATTGTACAAGAATGTACTTGAGCTTATGAATATTGCCTATTTGTATTAGGGATACATCATTAACCTATGTTTTCTTTGGTGATAAATCATTCAATAGATGTTTATTATATGGGTGATACATCATTCATCATTAGTGGTCACTAATTCATTGACAATTAATTATATTGGTGACATATTGTTCAAATTTTTTGATAAATTAGCCACCAAGTGTTTATCATATTAGTGATGTATTAATCACAACAAATGATAACTTGTTCACTGAGTGTTTATTATATTGGTGAAATATAATTCAATATCGATGATAACTCATTCATCATTTGTTTATTATGTCTGTGATATATCATTCGCATTCAGTGATAACTTATTCACTAGAAGTTTTCAATATTATTGATAACCCATTCACAACTAGTGACAATTCATTCAATGGATGTTTAATATACAAGTGATACATCATTCATTGATTTTTTTTATAATGGTGATAAATAATTAATTTCTAGTGATTAATTTTTCACTATGTTTTAATTATATAGGTGAACCATGATTCATCATTTATAGTTTATCAGTAATATATCTTTCCACCATATTATTAATAATAATATTATTCATCATTAAACATGTTTACTATACTAGTTATTAATTAATTTCCATTGTTTAATTTGGTGATAAACATTTCACCCCTGTATAATTATTTTTTGATTAATTATTCTCTCAAGTTTATTATTTCTATGATTTGTGTGACAACACATTCACCTAATTTTTATAAAGTAATTATGAGAGTGTTATCCCATTTTGGTACTAGACAAAGTAGGTAGAAATTGAGTATCATGGACTTTTCCTGTATACCAAATGGTTTTATAGATGTATGAATGCGATTTATAACTTATATTTAACTTAGTATATGAACGAAAATTGAACTTGTTATTATTAAGGACATTGTTGGCAGTGACCAACTGAACTTTATACCCACACACTATTCATGCATTCCATTTTATGTGGAACTCTTATAGGTGGTATATAGGCATTGGTAGTGGACCTAGTATAGATGAGAGGGATAGAGGATCCTGTCAAGGATATGGTGATAGTTATGAGGCACATTTGATGATTTTATTATAGGTCTCCACTTTTTTTTATTTTTCACATATATGATATATGATATGTTTTTTTAACGATCTCTATGAATATTCTTGACTTCATGGACGATATGATTTAAATTACATTAAATCATGGTATTCTTTTTATCATGGGTTGATTTTTACTATTATTGAATTATAAAATTTTGTTATAATGGTTATAGTTTGTTGATTTTTTTAAATTATTTATTATGATGAAACCAAGGATATATTATCCTCAAGTTGTTTTTAATGACCTTCTTCACTAATTAGTAGCCTCTAGAATACTGGGTGGTTTTCTTGAGTTCCCATAGAAACCCAACTCAACATTATTTGTGTTGATTGAGGCTAGTATGTGATAAAGTGGATTTTTTTTGTTTTTACTCAAATTTCTATATAGTATATGATAGATGGAGATCATATTGGTTATAATTTGAGATAAAATTTATAATTATCCCTATCCAACACCTACATGGGATGATATATATGTTTCTTGGTAGTTTTTATTTTTGTTTTTATCCTCCCATATTGTGATTGAATTGATCTTATTAATAAGCATTATCTGAATTATTGATTTATTATTTTACACTAATCCTAGAGTGGAAATACATGTTCCTTATTTGGTACACAGGTCATGTGACAATCATATGATTGAATGTAATTGATAATATAATTATACAAATGTGTTTGGTTTCCTAATATGTCATAAATAAGATAAATAGTGCTTTACTATTTATTTTATTAGTGGAACTAAACATGATTGAATCTATGGTTATTTATTTTTTATAATATATTTTATAATGAATAATTATAAGGAACATATATATTTTATGTGTTATAACCTATAAGTGGGTAGATTAGTTTGTTTTTGTGGACACCCGATATATGTGGAAACCCAAGGATCGATATCTTTTCATGAGATTCATTAGGTTCTATGGGATAGAATAAATTAGATCTTCTTCTTGATTTGTAACAATAATATTTGTATAGTCCTTATACCAGTCAAGATGGCTTGTACTAATGACATAAAACTCTAAGGTTTGGTGAGTCCAGTACCTTAAGAGATTAGCGGGTGATTTCATTTATTTAGGTGATATGTCTTCTCATATAGAATGGAAACCCTAGAGATTGGTGTATCAAAATAATAGATATCTCATAGTGACACAATGCATGGTCAAATAATTTGAGTGATAGAGATAAAATATGAGACATGTGTGATCATATATTGGATTAGGTTTGGTGATTCTATAATTATTTATTAATATAATAGCATATATACTGCCAGACCAATATTCTTTGAACATTCATGGGAAGAATGGTTAGTTTTTCTTAATACCGATGTCCTACAACTTTTGGGTGATGACTCAGGATACTTCAAGTAATGTTATATAATGGGTCAGCACCAGGTTATACCCAAGATTGGGAATGAGATTTGATGTACAATGATTGTGGTTGTGTACCATTGTGGTTATGTTTTTATAACCCCTTTCATCATGTTGGTAAAATAAGGTTGGGTTATTTCATATAAGGGTGGAATATGTGATTGGTGTGGTTTATGATTAATCTTGGTAGTGGGTTTAATGGTTGGTTAGGTGTGATCATCATTTAATAACAAGTGAGATGTGATGATCAGAGTGATTTTGTAAAAATACCATGTTAAGGAGATTGATTTTAATGTCATGTGATCCCTGGGGTTACTTCATTGTCGAAATGAATTATGTATGGTGATTGTATACATCAAATTATGTGTATATTGTTTAAGTATATAAGGGATAAGTATTCAATCACCCGAGATTCATTTGGGTTATAGGGCATTGAGAGTTTATTTAGGACAATAGAAGAGCCTAGGACTCCTTAGTGTACCTCAAGTACTTATAGATAATTTATACGGTTCAATTGGGTCTAAATTTAATGTAATCACCCTGAGTGGGTAAGGAGATGAGTCAATTTCACAATATATTAGAACTATTATTCTTTTAATTCCCTTGACCATATATATCTTATTCCATGAATGGAAGAAACACATAAAATCTCAGTTTCTCACATCCACGATTTCACTAAATTCTAAAACATGTTGTATAATGTAAAAAATAAGAACACAATGATTTTACTTGGTTAAACAATATGGTCTAATCCATCTAGCATACACACAGTGACTTTTTGATGCACCCAAATACATTATGAAGTTCTATTCTATATGTTTCTAGGTTTATTTTATCATGATCACTTTATGTTAACAAACAATACTATATGTGATTTAGTAATGGATCACTGTCAACACAAGGTACACTACCTCTTCTTCTACTCAATTATTTAATTTAGAGTGTTACCCACATGTAATTATTAATTATTAATTTATATTATTTTCTTCTACTATTTTCTATTTTATGTTTAAAATATGTTCCAAAATGAAACATGGATGGTATATAATGTTTTGATCTATAAATTGTTTGCACACATCATTTAAAGGAAACAATGTGGCTACATTTATATAGGGAATTTCCATGTTTTATTTTTTCTATAGTTTTGTTTGGATTGGTGGTTCCTGGTTATTTATAGGGCATGAAAACTACTAATGAAGCCCAATTGAGTCATATTTGGGTATGGGTACTACGGGATGACTTGAGAATAGTTAGATAAAAATGCGTTGAAATAATTTGGTCTGGTCTAAGGTTTTGAAATTGGGTGTTTTTTTATTGGAATATAGTTTTTAAATAATGTGAGGTTTTTGATATATATAGTAGCCACCACATAGTTGGTGCATAGTTTAAAAACCCATAAGGTCAAACTATAATGCCTATATGTGACAACCACAAACCCACACTCCCACATTAGGTGCTAATAATATAAACCTCCCATTTATTGCTTGATACATATTAACGTGACCAAATTTCTTCAATCAAATACTTACAACCTTAAAGGAAAATATTTGATCACTTACATACCCAAGGACCTTTTATTTTTATGGTCTGGAGGGTTAGGAAACCATAATACATATTAGAGTTTATAAAAAAATCAATGAAATCCCATCCGACTTCACTTGAGCTAGAACCATAATAAAGACCATTCACCATTGATCTTGTACTCAACACTATACCTATGAAAATCATTTTAAAACATGTGTTGAGCATAAACTTTTCATTAAGGGTATTTAAAACATGAATTGAAATCCTTTCATTTTTAAAAATACATTTTTTTAAAACCATTACCTTTTTCATCAAAAATAAATCATTAAATATGATAAATTTTTTTCCTAAATAAAAATTTATGGTTTTCAAAATACATAATATTTTACTTTCAAAAAATTCATTAAAAGGAATAAATGTTTGGGAAACCATTTTATTTCAAAACATAAAATCCTTTGAAATTAATACAAATTTATCCAATGAAAACTTCAAAACATTATTGTTTAAAATAATATATCTTTATAGAATATAATGAATAATGTAAAACGTTTAGAAATCACTTTTTTAAACTACAAATACTGAAATTATAAGATTCAATTTTAGGATAAGGTCCCCTTGAGGTTGTGGCTTCACTCCCCATTTCCCATCATCATAATCAATACCGAAGTGGAAATTTAAAATAATTATTTTTTGAAAATGCTGACATTATCATTATGAATTCATTAAAAATAACCTTTTAAAATTTCAATTCTACGTCATTTATGTTCAGTAAGAAAAATAATTATATATCTCATATACATAAGAAAATTTTCCTTAAAATACAACTCATATATTCATAAAGGAAATATATAATGTAAAAAGTCCTAGATACTTATAAATAATTCATTAAAAATAAACATAAACATATTATTTTCATAATATGTATAGAATTTTAATGAAATATACCTTTCATGGAAAAGAATGAAATGTAATTGTGAATTACATATATGAAATTTAAAAGCGCATTTCATATATAAAATAATAGTTTTAAAACTTCCAAACATCCTTGAAAACAAAATTACATTATATAGATTTGTTAACATTAATGTGATAATTCTAAGAAATAAATATCTCATAAAAGATATCTCTGAATACATAAACTTTAATATTAATTATAATATTAATACTCCTTAAAACTAAGGTTTTAATAAAACAAATCACTTATTAAAATGATTTTGAGTTCAAATCTATAAAAATTAAGTATAAAATCACACCCCATTATAATAAAGGGTTTTCAAAAATTAAAATGTAACTAAATTATATTTCCCTTATCATCATGGTTTTGTAAAAAAGAATATAATTTATTTTTAAAAATCACTTTTTTAAAAATGGTGTTCCAAAATTAGAATAAAATCAATTTTCCCTTATAGTGGGGATTCTGGAATAAAGAATCATATTTTCACAAAATAATTTTTCCTAATATGAGAAAGTGTTTTAAAAAAATTGGAATAAAATCATTTTCTTGTACAATTAACATTTATGAAAGAATAATATAATTTTATAAAATATTTTACATTACCTTATCGTAGGATGATAAAATGAATTTTGTTCTACGGATATGTTTTATTAAACCCTTATGATCTTTAATATCCCCCCTTCAATGAAGATTGTATTCCCAAGAATAAAATCTATCTCTTTATATCTCTATTTCTTTATCTTTTTTTCAAAATCATTTTGAATTTCCCTCTCCCAATTCAAATAGTAAATAAGTAACAAGGGAACTCTATGGAATTTATGTGGTTTTTAATTTGAAGAGAAGTGATCTTTATATTGTTAGCCTTTAATGTTTATTTATATTCTAATATTAGGTAGTTGTAGGTTATATTCCCTCATGCACATAATTATAAAATTTTGATAAAATCTCATTTACAAGAAAGTTTATATATAATATATATCAATTTATATCCTTCTCGCCTAAGGAATCACTATATGACCCCTCCATAAAAACACTTATCTATAAGTTATGGGGAAATTAATTCCAAACCATATGCAACCATAGAAGTTAACACTATAGATCATGAGGAGTTTGTAACTTCAAACACTAATGATTTAATAATCCATAAAGACACAAACAAGAATCTATATGAAGGCTGGGATCATATGGATTACTAAGGACATTATTAATGATTATAGAGAATATAAAAGAATATAATCAAGGATCTATAAATTATTTTTTTATTTTTAGGTCCTAGTTTAGTAATTATGATTATATTTTTCTAAAAAATGGTATGATAATGAAATAATGAATTTTTAATTTTTATTCTTTATTATCTATAGTTTCCAAGGGGGCATAATATGATAACGTAGTAGATTGAAATTTGGATGTATGAAATTACCTTTATGTGTATCATTTTAGATATTTATGTTGTGTTAGAATTGGTTAAGGTTCCCTTAAGTTATTATATTGGTACTTTTATGTAATATTTGTAATCAAAACATACCTTCAATTTAGGTTACGTTACCCTTATGTGGGGATATTTTTCCATTTTTTTTGGAGAATGTTACCCTTACATAATTTGTTGACAAAGAGGTTTACCTTTATAGAAGATCACAAGCACCCTTACATAGTGGTATTGGTTTGTTCTACCAGTATACAACTATTTTTATACCATTACATATCCTTTTATTGGCCTTCCATGAGAAGATAAAAGGGGATTGACCATTACGTGAGGTCAACAAACCCTTACATATCATAAAGGTTCCTTTACTATAGATGTGTCTTACACATACATGATCTCATCCTACCCTTATGTGAATAGGATAACCCTAACATAGTGTATGAAATACTAAGATTACCTTTATAGATGATTGAAATATCTTCTTACCATTATGTAGGAACAACTTACCCTAAAGTTTTTGAGGCTTCAGGTGAGAAACCCTTACGCAACAAGATATGAACACCAATACAATGGTGATGTCCTTTATGGGAATACCAAATTTTTTTCTTACCCTTAATTAGCTTTGAAAATATAGTTCTACCCTTTTGGTGAATCAAATTCACTAAATGACCTTTTCACAACATCCGAAATCCATATTGTACCTTTTTAGAATTACATTGTATACAAAATAATATTTCATTCAATTAAATTTTATAAATTTAATCATATAAAATATGAAATAATATAATTATAATATTCCATTTATATCAATACAACTTCTCTGTAATTGTTTTATGTCTATATATTAATTAAAAAAATTAAATGTTTTTTTATTTCAAGAAATCACTTTTTTATGATGATAAATAAAATAATTATTTATTAATAATTCTATTCCATTAGTTAATATTATTAGGTAATTACCCACAAGGGTTATAAATATATTCTTAATTTATGTATAATTTTTATAGCTATATGTTTCAATTAAATTATATATATATGTATTAATATCTTATTTATTGAATAATAATAACAATATATTCAAATGTAATAGCATTAAAAATAAAAGGTTTTTCGTTTTAATCAAAAATATAAATTTCATACCAAAATAATTGAATAATTTTGTGACTAATAATTGGTTGTAATTGAAAAGAACATTTATTAATATTGAATACAATTAATGAAATAACATCAAAGGATCTTATTATCTTTATTTATAAATAATATTGTATAATTATTATAATGAATCGTACCTTTTAAAAAATCAAATAAACATAATTTCAAAATAAGAATAAAACATAAAACATAAAACCTAAAACATATATATTAATTAAAAACATTTATGGTTTATTTAAATTCAGTAAATGCTTCCAATATTGTATTATTTAAATGTGAAAAATATGTACTAAATTATTTGGATGTTACACTACCCATATTTCATTAAAAGTGTAAAATTTTATATTTCCCCCCTCAAGATTTTAAGCCATGGAATTCTATTCTTATCCTCTTGTTCAAAATATTCATGGTGAAAATTTTGGAGCTTTATTCCAACAGAATACATTTATTTGGGGCATTTTTCTTCTTGATTTCAAGAGGGAAGGTCCCATTTTCTTCCCCCTTCATTCCCCACCCATATCACTTTCCCTTCTATCATTGTTTTTTAAACTATCACTGGCCTCATCCATTGTTTAGGTTTGGATTTGGGATTATATACGTTCTAATAATGGGAAATTATGTTTTCTAGGTTTGAGAAGGTCCTTTCATGTATTGTTAAGGGTTTTTCTATCTAAGGTGATGGGTTTCAAATAGTTTCGATCATGACCCAACCCAATGAGGTTTGAGATGCATTTCAACGTTTTGCGATCTATCATGACGTTTTGAATAGTACGGTTGGGTGAGTACCAATGGTCCTTCTTTGTGATGTTTCCTTGGTAGAGAATTGATTCCTGGGTAAATATTTGTCACATAGATACCAATCCTACCAAATAAAAACATAAGGATGTGAGGATCGCAATGGGCCTCTCAAAGATGATACATGATCTAAGTCTTATGAGTATGTAGTCAATGAGAATTGAGCTGACTCAATCTCGAAAGTGGAAAACACACATAATATATAAATGAAAAGTAGCTGATGATGGTTCACAGTATGGTGAAGGGGACATGATACTAAAATCCCACATAAATAAAGGACTCAGGGGACCCACTCAACCTTGCTAGTCAAAACATTGAGAGTAGATACTTGGGGTCCCACAGAACCCATCTAGTTTAAACATCGCGAACAAGGGCCATGTGGACCCACTCAACCCTACCGGCATGTGTCACTATCCCAATATACCCACATAATTCAATCCCAAAACTGAACTCCTATGTCAAAACTAAAGACAAAATCACAATCTTTGCGGAAAAATACTAATGTAAGGTAACTCATGGGGCTGGATCTGAGCTACGAAGGAGGATATATGGGAGTCATAATATCTTAAAAAGATCCTCAATGGAACCCTCCTTATAAACCAAAATGAATAAAACACATTTTATATGACCTCTATAAGTCACAATTATTCCTCCATTGTGATCTATATTAAAAACACTCATAATGGACTACTCACATGCCCAAATCTGACTTCCAAGGCACAAAATTCCCAAAATTTCTATGCAGGAAATAGTACATGGAATGCAATCTAATATATCTTCCTGGCCATGTATCTTTACATGACTAGAGAAACATGGGATTTTCCTTCGTAAAACAACCTGTCATGTACTTTAATGTACACAACATCTATAGTCCAAAAGCCATCTTTTTGTATTCTTTTTCACAAGCCTAGACACATGCCCATGTGCTACTACACAGTGTGTACTCTAATTAAAAAATGTATAATTATGAATAGTTCTTCTTCTATGAATTGGAAGAACACATGGCATGTTTGACTAGTTCAAATTCCATGAATACGAAAAATCCATCAGGGGTTTACCTTTGAGCAACCCAGATGACCCCTTTTCAGCCCTAAACACATAGATCAACCCACAAGGAGTCCCTAACAAGTGTCTAAGGGATCTAAAACAACAAATTTATGCATAAAAAAGGGGATTAGGTCCTAAAAATCAATAAAACCACCCTCTATGGAGAAATGTTGAAGCTATGGGTGCAGAACAACACCTACAATGTGCTAATTGATGATCTGGTGAAGATCAATGTCAAAAACATCACCTGGAGGCACCTCTATGCATTTGTTCACCTAACAGTTAAAGGGAGAGGAAGGGAAAAAAGACGATCATCCTTCTCTCGAATGTGCCAAAAGGGGGAGAAGGTATAGAGTGGATATTTTTTTATTTTTAATAAGAAAATATCCTCTTAGTACCGAAGCCCGGCTAACCTCTGACCCATCACCCGAAACCAATAATTTTTATTTCTCGCCTAGGGAAAACCTGACATTCAGAAGTCAAATACAGTCTCAGAAATCCGATCTGAGACTCTACTTGAGAGTTACATACGATTCCATAGAAACTATGCATGTATGATAAAATATATTTAATATAATTAATATCATAGAATTGAGGCTCCCCATCCCTCATATTCATGCGCTGACTCAGTGCATGGATTCATAAATATTCATAGGAATATTTAAAATTCTGATATGGAAAACCCGAGTCTCTACAATTCTGATTGAAATGGGGATGTTATTTTTATGTAATTTCCTTGTAATACAGGTTTTAAATTTCTTATATATTTTTAAAAAAATTCTTATTATTTTATAAGCATGTTATAAGACTTTATTAAGATATAAATTATTCTCAAATGGTTTCTATGCTTGTAATGGATGTGTTGCTTGCTAATAACTAGTGAAACATGACTGAATGGGTTCTTTTATAATGATTCATGTGTTTAGAAATGGTTCCTTATAAAATTATTTTTTCATATAATACCCATTCTAATTTTCAATGTCCTATAAATAGTATAAATTCCTGGAATGGATCTCAATCACATTCCAAGTATTTTTTTTAATTTTCTTAGTGTATTTTTCAAATATATTTACTTGTTTCGAAGGGGTTTTCGACTCCATTTATTTATTTTAAGTGTGTGTGTGATGTTTTAGAGAAATATTTTTGAAACTTAAGTATTTAACCTTCATTATATTTAAATTATTTTGGGACCATAGGGTCTCATAGTGACTTTAAATTATCTTAAATATGAAGTACTTGATTTTTTTTAATAAAAGTGTGATCGACACAAATTGGAATCTGTTTCCAAAGGGGAATGTTTCCTTCCAAATTTATTTTTATATAAATGTTTAGATATTCTATTTGGATTATAAATTTTATATTGATAAATAGGTTTAAAAGGATTTTTCAAAAGGGGGTTTTAAATAGTGTTAAAATGGATTCGTTTTTCAAGTGATTTTGGTAAATCCATATTGGAACATTAAAGAATGTGATTTTATAAATGTGTAGAACCCTCATTAAATCCATATGTTATTATTATTATTATTTAAAATTTATCTTGACATGAATTTCAGTGTATTTTATATTATTTTATCATCATATACATCTTGCACATGGATTTATAAAGAAGGGGGTGCCTCTGGAAAAGGTGTTGAGGTATGTGTTATTTTATAATTTTGTATAGTCGATACATGTTATTTTCTATTTGTGATTACATATATTTTAATTCTCAAATGATCCCTAAAATCATAGTAAGTGACCTATTTTCGTGTAAACCGTAGTATAGTTTTTTCCTTGACTAGTGAGTGTTTCCAGAAAACTTTAACCTGGTTAGACTAGTAGGGGTAGTAGGCATTTCATGATAGAGACATTGTTCTCTTAATTTTTTAGCTAAAAATAACTAGGGAATTTTATTTCTAAATAGTCGTATAGGATTACCATGGATTTATAATGAGTTATTATTGTCTTCCTATGTGCCTTTTCTCTAGTTCAGATAATTATTGTTGTGGACTAGGGATGATTCACAAGAATCTAAGTCCTTTTAGTCCCTTTAAGTGTATTTCATTTTATGATTTGATTGTATTCCCATTTTTATTTTGACCATCAGAAAAATTGTTTTTTTTTTGTTCTTTTATTAGTTTTCCTTCATAATTTGTGCTGATTTTTAATTTATTTAATACATATATTGTTTTTTTCAATACTCAAAATGTTTTATTATAACATTTTTAAAGTGTGTTTTAAAAATCAAAATGATTCAGAAATTTCCTAAATTGCTTTTAATAAGTGGTTATTCCGTAAGATTTTATATGAAAAAGGATTTTCATAAATGTTTTTGGAAAGATGGATTAAAAGGTGATTTTTTTCTTTTATGGGTTTTAAGGCCCTATTTTCTATGTTAAATAAATTTATTAAAATGTTTATATATCCATATTTCATATTACAAAGTGGATGATTGTGTAAGTAACATGTTATTATAAATATTTTATAAAACATGTGGGAAACACTTTTTTTCTTATGTTCAATCTTATATTTTATTATTTTTATTACTAAGGGGAAATATAAAGTCTCATTTGGTGAAGACCTATGGCTCTATTTAGAATACAGACAGATATATACTATATAGGTTTCTGTTAACCTTCTCTACTTTAGTTCATTGGGTCATGTTTATCTATGGATGGATGAGTTTGATTTGATGACGGACTAAGGGTAACTTATAGTGCCATTTGATTCATTTAGGTATCGCTTACCTTTTGATTTATTTTGGAATTTTTATGTATCTTATTTAACATTGTATCATTTCAAATGAATTATTATAATTGTACAAAGGATTATTGATTATTACATTAAGGTTTTATGAATTAATGTTTCCATTGTTTTCTCATTTTATATTGATATATTAGGGAGAACTTTGTCCCAGGGATATTTCCTGTCACCTAGACCCTCATTTCAAGCATTTTTTAATTCAAAGTACCCTTCAAGCTTATGGTGAGGTGGGTTGGGTACCATTTAAATAATATTCCATGGTTTGTTCATTACAAATGGTATCAAATCCTAGGTTTTCAGTCAGTACATCAGTTCTTGAGTCACTCTCTCCTTATTTGGGGTGTCATGGTAATATTGAGTTAGTATTATTATCAAGACTTAGGTGTTAGATTATGAGTGGGTTCCTGATCACCATCCTTCATGATGACGCCCGAGTCACCATGAGAAGTAGGCTCTGAATTTTTCAATTTGGAATTTCATTGGATTTTTTATTTATTATTTGTTGATTCTCATTATCATAGTTTGAGTTTATATGGGGGTAAGCTTTTATTTTGGGATGGAAAAAAAAGATGATCAGTGGCTTGAGGTCAGATTTTTTAGACTAATAAACTAGACATCGACCAAATGATTGATCTTGTCAATGCTATAGGGATTTATTATGGTTATCCCACGACCCATATAAACATTTGGTGGTGTCATTTAGGGTTCCACACCACTTTTGAGTTGTTTTATAGACCACTATTGATGGATCCCTAATGAAATTATATGATTTAATGTTATTCTTTTGATATATTTATGAATTGATATGATAATTTTAGTGTGCCTCCTCTTTGGTGTTATTATTGTGAATTTTTTTTTAGTGAAATGTGTAATTATTATTGAAAATATTTTCCATTTGAGATGAATACTTTGGGATTCCTTAAAAAATGGTTTTAAATTTCATGAATGATTTTTTTGGGCATTAATCCAGTGTGATTATTTATAAAATAGATTAGAAACTTTAGAAAAATTTTGGGAATTTTTTCTTTAAATTGGTTGATATGGTTAGGGAGTCCAAAAAATATTTTAGTTTAAAACCCATTGGTCGTTTAATTATAATTGAATTTTTAAGCATGTGTTGTTTTTTTCAAAAGTTATTGTTTTCATTTAATAATTATTATACCATAATTTTTTTTAATTTTTTAAAATAATGATCTTTGGGAAGATCAGATAGTTTCCTTGTTTTACAATGGAATTGGTCTTTTTTATTATTTTGTGAATGTGTTTTAGAATTAAATTTTATAATTGATGTTTTAATGTAATGATATTTTGATCCACGTAGTTTGGTTATTTGAAAATATCAAATGTTTTTTGTAAAATGGATTCTATTACCTTGAAAATATTGTAGTTTTTAATGTTATGGGACTTTTGGCATGTGTGTTTCACTTTTTACTTCATATTTTTTTTATTTTTTGCCTCCATGTGGGTTGGGACTGACTATTTGATTTGGGAATCATGACCAGGTTGGGTGTGATGACCCAGAGTCTCTTGGTCCATTCCTTCGCCAAAAATCCAGATCCTAAAGGGGTAGCGTATCGGCGCGACCGATCAGTGAGACTGATCGGCGTCACCCGACTTTGTCAAGGTTTTTCCAGTGACGTGCACAAATTGAGTTTTAAACCCTTCTTTGACCCCCTTTAAGCTTGTTTTAAAGCCCGGTAACGCCCATGAATGTTATAATTAAATTTTTAATAAATTAACCTGATGTATGCGTCGGTTTAAACCACCTGAACCCTTTAATAACGTGTGGGTCCGCGTGGTAAACCCAAGACCCCCGCTCCTTACGCGGTTTGTCATTCTTATCTCAACCGTCTGTGGATCTTATAAACTAAGGGTTAGTCATGGTTTCTTCTTTTCTCGATCACCCTGTGCTAAGAGTACCCTTCGTCCAGACGAGCAGCTTTTTGTTCAGACGAGCCACATCACTACGCGTGAAGTTCCGCGCCCGGCCTAAGCATTGATAGACGAGGCAATTTTCATTCAGGCGAACCGCATCGCTATCCGTGAAGTTCCTCCCCCCGACCTTAGCATCGATCGTTGATCGACAAGTAGGGAATTTCTTCGTCTCTCGATTTTGTGTATCATGTGGGGCAGGCGTGCTTTTGATTCTGTATAATTGGATAAACCAGACCCAAATAAAGATAATGAACTGATTATATGAAGAAAGAAGGGGGGGCTGTGATTGTTGATGCTGTTTTATGTTATGATCATCTTTCTGAATTGTTCGGGCTTATGCCTACTGAAAATCATGGTCGTTGGTGGTCTTTCTCTATGCACTAATGAACCCCTGGGAATGTTTTAAATGACTTGTTTGTGGTTGTGAACTCCTGCTGTGAAAAGGGCAATTGGTTAATCATGTACACCCGGCTAAATAAATTGAAAGCACCATGATCAACCCTTCTGTGATAACCCCCGGTTAATGCACACGAAATTGAAATAATGGAGTTTGTTAAATCTTATAAATCTGAAAATACCGGCATGTCCCTGCTTTGTTTTGGTGGTAGTGGTTTGGTTGTTTTATTTTATGGGCTGATTGCTGGAGATGTGGGAGGGGATGGGATCCCTTGTTGATATGGATTCAGTGGTTCGGAGTTTTAAGACTGGGTGGTTACCTTGTTTATATCATGAATTGGGGTGGGATCCTCTGTTGATGAGAAACCATTTTGGGGGATACGGGGTAGTGTGTCGAGGGTTTCTTTGGTTCCAGTACTTTGAGGTATCTCACTTATCCACTTTTTGTTGTAACATTACAAGAGAACCGGGTGTGAATGTTTAAATTGACGTTTGGAAGGATTCTTTCATTGGTTATTCTTATGATGTTAGTTTCCCAAGTAGGTGCATGAACTTATTTAAACATTATTACTGAACATGAAAACAAGATTGGGAAAAATGAGTTTTGTTGACAAGAGTCGTGACTCGGACTTGAGTGTTGTTGTGATCTGTAGGCTATCTGAATAAAAACCTATCATTGGGTGAGTGCTTGTTACCTATGTATATACTTGTATTTTTGTGTTTCTTATTCGCGCCCCACCCAAGTTGAGCACTTAGTGCCGAACACTCCCATTTCATGGGGGAGGGTGTTTTTTCCAACACTATTTTTAGTGGCTGGTTATTAGCTCGTTATTTGATCCCTTTCCCAGATAGGCCTAGTACCTTCGGGCAGGATGTGATGGCCTGAGGTCCATTATTAGCCCAAGAATCTTCGGGCAGGGTAGTGTGGTGGTTGGCCCAGGTGTGTGCGGTCAGGTGGTTTCCCAAGTGTCTTCGGGATGAGGCCTAGGTGTCTTCGGGCGTGGAAGTAGATCTTCTAGACCAGGTTTCATCGGGCGTGGTGGTTGTTGTTTTGGCCTAGGTGTTTGCAGGCATGGTTATGTGTGACACTTGTGGCCCAGGTGTTTGCGAGCGGGATTCGGCAGTGGGAATGTGTGTGGTTGTGGCCCAGGTGTGTGTAGGTAGCTATGTCAGTGGGATTGTAGTGAGAATGGCGGGATTGGTTCGATGCGTAGGATGTCTCAATAACCAGTGGGAAAGTGGCGCAGGGTACCCAAACATCAATGTGCTCTTATTCTATATATTACTCGGTTTGTGTTACTGGGTGAGTGTTTCCGATGAGTGGGATGGGTGAACTCCTTCAATGTAATGGTTGTCTTCTTTTCACGGGACTTTAGTACGTTCCCCCACTTTTTCATGAGATTCTTTGGTTTTCCTTACTGAGTGTACTTGTACGCTCACCCTACGTATATAAAACTGCTTTCAGGTTTCCAGGAGGACTTCGGGGATCGCACAGGACCGTACTAGCTCGGATCTTTGGGGTAGTCGCAGTTGCTGTTTTCTTTCTTTGGTACCTACCCTTGTAGTCACTTTTTGTACTTTGTGGCTTTTACTTTTGGAACATGCATGTGGGAATGGTTTACTTTTGGATTTACTTTTATTTTACTTTTGGTGTTATTGGGTTTCATCATCATATCTCCTGATCCTATAAAACAAAAAGGGTAATGCCTTCCACTTGTGTGTAATTTCCATAACCTATGTTCTTGTCGCCACTCCGGGACCTATAGAATTCGGGTTTTGGGGGTCATTATCTCTCCTTAAACTTAAAGATGGAAGGGCTTAGCAACCTGCTGACCCTTCCCTCCTTTTGGTGATGGTAGGTCATAACAGAATGGTATCAGAGGGAGAGGTTGAGAGATAGGATGGAGTCTGGAGTTAGGCATAGTGATGATTGCATGGGATGGTAAGGCAACAGTGTTGGGTGACCTTGGTGTGGGAATTAGGCCAGGGAAGACCGGCTAGGACATGGGATTTTAGGGCCCCCTGTGATCCGATGCAAGGACTCTGGACCTACCGAATGACCAAGTGAGGCCACACTGATTGCAGGGTAGAGACCCTAGGAAAGGTACATGCATCATAATGACTTGTTTTCTCGTGTTTCTGGGATGTCTTGGGAATTAAGAGTAAATGAAAAGATTAAGAAATTTTATGAACAATATTCTGCAATACTTGGGCTTAGGTATTCCTTGTTTACCTTGCAGCTATGGCACCTGGAAGGCGACCACGTGTGGTACTGGAGATAGAGGTCCCGGAGACTACTTTGGCCGATCGGAAGAGAGCAGATCGAGAGGAAGTGGACGGCCAGTGGAAGAAGACTCTTCGGGCCTTCCAGCGATAGACCCTCAAGAAGTACGAGGGAAGCACCTCTGACATAAAGACGGAAGGCTGGCTAGAGGAGCTAGTGATAGCCTTTCGGCCTGATTCGGGCCCCGACCGAGTACTGGGTTCCTCTGTCCATCAACCAAATGCGGGGAGCGGCGCAACAGTGGTTGATGATTTACATGGGATAGAGGAGGGAGGCTAAGCTTCCATGGGCTGATTTTGAGAAGGAGTTCCAGGCGGAATTCCTCTCCTCGACGATGAAGGCATAAAAGAGACCGGAGCTACTCTCCCTCCAACAGGAGAGTATTTCAGTGAGGGAGCTTGGAATCAAGTTCAAGGACCTCCTACGTTTTTCTCCGGACCTCTTTCCCGATGTGGATCCTCGGGAAAGACGTCTAGAGGAGGCGCTCCGACCCTCCCTCGAGTATGTTGTTACCCCCTTTACCCTGCCGACGTACTTGGAGGTCCAGAAGAAGGCCAAAGTGGTGGAGAAAATTCATTCTCTAAAAGGTGTGTCACGAGAGGGGATCCACCTGGGACCACCGAAGGGGAAGCTAGTCATCACCAGGCCTCCAACATCACGACCCTCCAGGTTCCGACCCGCAGGGAGCAGGCCGCAACAGTTTCAGTTTCAATCCCCCGGTCCCCGCCCTTTTCCTTCGGGCCCGGGACCACGATGATTCGTCTGTTGGAGCCATGGACATCTCCGGAGTCAGTGCCCGGACCGGGTATAGTAAGGCAGTGGCGGACAGCCCCAGCAACCGCCCCAACAGTAGCTTCCAGCCTGGCCTTTCCAGCAGCAGCATCAGGGGCAGCGAGCTCTCTCTCCTCTGAGGGATGACGTTGCAGGAGGAGGCCGACCTCAGGGCTCTCCTCGGGGACCTAGACCAGGGCATGGTCGGGGAGGTGGCCGAAAGATGAGGGGAATAGAAGCCGGGTGTGCACAGCTACACGCCACAGAGGCAATAGTTCCAGTAGGGCCGGAGGTTGTTTGAGGTATGATCAGTTTTTTAGCACTCTTTCGTATGCCTTGTTCGATACCGGAGCTTCGCAGTCCTTTGATGCACCCAGTCTAGCCTGTGCCTAGATTCCAAGAGACTTCCAGTGCCCCTGGTGTTGAGAACACCAGTCGGAGGTCAGACTGACTTGTTGTTTGTTTGTCGGGGATGCAGACTAATGTTAGGGCCACATCAGTCGGTTAGGGATATTCTTCTGCAACAGATACAGCCATACGATGTCATCCTAGGCATTGACTGGCTATTTTCTATGTGTGCCATCATCGACTATTTCTGAGGAAGGGTTGTGTTCTCAGAATTGGGTGGTCGTCATGTTACCTTCACAGGTGAGCAGAGCAGTCAGAAGGGCAGCAGGTGAGAGGAACCCCTCCTCTCCTTGTTGGGCGAGCTGTCAGTGGAATTAGTAGATGCTGAGATGGTGGAGGTTCCAGAGGTTGTCCGTGAGTGTATGGATGTCTTTCTTGAGGAGGTAATGACTCTACCCCTTTGAAGAGATATCGAGTTCGGGATATACCTACAGCCCGGTGCTCGTCCGATCTTGATGGCTCCTTACCGGATGGCACCTTTAGAGCTATGGGAGTTGCAGATCCAGATTGATGATCTAATGAAGAGGGGTTATGTTCGGCCGAGTGCGTCACTGTGGGGTGCTCCAGTCTTGTTCGCAAAGAAGGCAGATGGTTGTCTCAGGTTGTGCATAGACTACAGGAGTCTGAATCAGGTGAAGATCAAGAATCGATACCCTCTTCCGAGGATAGACGATCTTTTCGGCCAGCTGAAAGGGGAAGGATGGTTCTTCGAAGATCGACCTGGAGTCTGGGTACCACCAGATGAGAGTGAAAGAGGGATACATCTCAAAGACGGCGTAGAGGTGCAGATAGGGACACTTCGAGTTCGTAGTCATGCCCTTCGGTTTTACGAATACCCCGGCTATGTTCATGGGGCTTATGAACTCCATCTTCCAGGAGTAACTAGATCGGTTCGTAGTTGTGTTCATTGATGACATCCTGGTCTACTCAAGATCAGAGGAGGACCATTAAGAGAACCTAGGGACAGTTTTGGAGGTCCTCGGACATCATCAGCTCTATGGGAAGTTGTCGAAATGCAAGTTCTAGACACGAGAAGTGCACTTCCTCGGGCACGTGGTGTCTGAGAAGGGGGTAGTGGTGGACCCATCAAAGCCTGAGGTAGTTGTTTCTTGGGCAACACCCATGAATGTGGTAGAGGTCCGTAGTTTCCTCGGGCTGGCGGGTTACTATCGGAGGTTCGTACCCAACTTCTCTTGAGTTGTGGCCCCTTTGACAGCCCTGACCAAGAAAGACCAAGTTTTCGTGTGGAGTGTGCAGTGCGAGTCAGCCTTCAGCTATCTGAAGGAGATGTTGGTCAGTGCCCCATTGCTAAGATTTCCAGAAGAAGGGGCAGCGTATGAGGTGTTTTGCGATGCTTCAGGATAGGTCCTGGGATGTGTGTTTATGCAGAAACAAGGGGTGATATTTTATGGGTCCAGGAAGCTATGCCCTCATGAGCGTAATTACGCCACCCACGACCTAGATCTTACAGCGGTCATTTTTGCGCTAAAGTTATGGCAGCACTACCTCATCAGAGAATGCTTTGTGGTCTTTACGGATCACAAAATATTGAGGTATATCTTCTCCCAGCGGGTCCTAAACTTGTGACAGTGGAGATGGGTGGAGTTCCTCCCAGATTATGACTTCGAGATCTCTTATACTGAGGCCAAGGGAAATGTAGTGGCCGATGCCTTGAGCATGAGGATGTAGAAGGATGTGGTCTGAGAGTCGGTGGATGCCTGGAAGGCGATGGGGGAGTTGGCTGCCTTACACCTGGATGCAAGGATTGATTGTGGTAGAGGTTGCCTACATCAGATGGAAGTGTAGTCGTATTTGTTGCAGCAAGTGGAGGAGTCTCAGTGGGGAGACCCGGAGTGCGAAGTGATGCGTGAACGAGTTGACCAGGGCAATGCTCCAGAAGGATGGACAGAGGATGGTCAGAACCAGATGCTTTTCCAAGGAAGGTTGTTTGTTCCAGGAGTGATGTGTGGCAAGGTTCTAAGTGAGTTCCACAACTCACCCCTGGTGGTACACCCAGGAGTTTCCAAGATGTACCAGGGACTGAAGAGACAGTTTTGGTGGCCCAGAGTGAAGCGAGCACTGGCAGAGTTTTTGGCCAAGTGCTTAGTGTGTCTGCATGTGATGGCTAAACACCGACTTCCAGGTGGCCTACAATAGTCTCTAGATGTCCCCGAGTGGAAGTGGGATGACATCTCAATGGATTTTTTCACGGTACATCCCAAGGTCCAAGGGGCATACGATGCCATCAGGGTGTTAGTGGACCAGTTGACGAAATCGGCCCACTTTCTGAAGATCAGGGAGTTGAGTATTGTGGATGCTTTGGCATGAAAGTACGTGGATGAGGTGGTGCGGTTTCATGGAGTTCTGAGGTCTATAGTCTCGGATATGGATGCACGATTTACCTCGAGGGTCTAGAAAGGATTGCAGCATGCTTTTAGCACACAGTTATGCCTTAGCACTACTTTCCATCCCCAGACAGATGGACAAACAGAACGCACCGTCCAGACCTTGGAGGATATGCTGCAGGCATGTGTTCTGGACTCAGGAGGATCATGGGTGCGACACTTTCCCCTGGTAGAGTTATCCTGCAATAATAGCTATCACTCTACCATCGGTATGGCCTTGTTTGAAGCCTTGTATGGGGGGCCATGCCGTTCACCTGTGTGTTGGGACAAAGTAGGAGAGCCAGGCATCCTTGGCCCGGAGGTGGTGCAGAGCACAACAGAGAAGGTCCAGCTCATACGGGAAAGGATGAAGGTGGCCCAAGACCGGCAGAAGTCGTATGCTGATACCAGGAGGATGCCCTTGAAGTTTGAGGTTGGAGACCATGTGTTATTGAAGGTCTCACCATAGCATGGACAACGGAGGATCGGTAAGGGGAGTAATCTTTCCACCAGATTCCTCGGACCCTTCGAGGTGTTGCAGCGGGTCAGCGAAGTGGATTATCAGCTAGTGTTACCACTGCCGCTACTGAGGATACATGATGTCTTCCATGTGTCCCAGCTTCGTCGGTATCTTCACGACGATTCACACGTCCTCGGCTAGGGAGGGCTGGACCTCGAGGATGATGTGACCTTTTTGGAGAGACCAGTGATGATCGAGGATCGCAAGGAGAATGTGCTTCATGGGAGAACCATTCCCTTGGTTCGTGTGTTATGGAGACATGGTGGGCTTGAGGAGAGTACGTGGGAGAGGGAGGCACAGATGCGTGCCCAGTACCTAGAGTTGTTTTGAGATTTGAGCTGTTCTGTTTATACTTGTTGTCGTGGAGAGTTTTGCCTTGTTGGCTATGAAATACATGGTTTTCTTTCCTCTGAATGTGTGTGAAAAGTCCTGGCTATGGGGAGGGGAGGACCCGACCCATAATCAAGATGCATTAAAGTAGATGCGATTAAACCCATGCGGGCGAGTCAGTGCCACCCAAAGCGGATAGCATCTTGACATGGGGGAAGAGACTCCCCAACCCACATGACTGGGCTGTTTGACATGATATGTTGCTTGGTTTGTGACAGGAAAGTGTTCTTAGTTAATAATGAGGTTCACTCTTGAGAGGTATCTTTTGAGGTGGTTGTTCATACCCGCTCTTTCCTTCTGGGTTGTTTAAATTCTTGAGGGCGAGAATAATTTGAGAGGTATCTGATGTGATGACCTAGAATCTCTTGGTCCTTTCCGTTGCCAAAAAATCCGGATCCAAAAGGGGTATCATCTCGGCGCGACCGATCGGTGAGACCGATCGGGGAGACCGATCAGGGAGACCGATCGGTGCGACCGATCGGCATCACCCGGCTTTGTCGGGGTTTTTCCAGTGACGTGCGCAAATTGAGTTTTAAACCCTTCTTTGACCCCCTTTAAGCTTGTTTTAAAGCCCCGTAATGCCCATAAATGTTAAAATGAAATATTTAATAAATTAACCTGGTGTGTGCGTTAGTTTAAACCACCCGACCCCTTTAATAACATGTGGGCCCATGTGGTCAACCCAAGACCCCTTCTCCTTACGTGTTTTGGCGTTCCTATCTCAACCATTCGCGGCTCTTATAAACTAAGGGTTAGTTGTGGTTTCTTCTTTTCTCGATCACCCTGTGCTAAGAGTACCCTTCATCCAGACGAGCAGCTTTTCATTCAGATGATCCGCATCGCTATTCCTGAAGTTCCGCTCCCGGCCTAAGAGTTGATAGATGAGGAGATTTTCGTTCAGGCGAACCACATCGTTATCCGTGAAGTTCTGCCCCCCTGTCCTTAGCGTCGATCGTTGATCAACAAGTAGGGAATTTCTTCATCTCTCTCTTTTGTGTATCATGTGGGCTGGGAGTGCTTTTGATTCTATAGAATTGGTTAAACCAGACCTAAATAAATATAATGAACTGATTATATGAAGAAAGAAGGGGGGTTGTGATCGTTGATACTGTTTTATGTTATGATCATCTTTCAGAATTGTGAGGGCTTATGCCTACGGAAAATCATGGTCGTTGGTGGTCTTTCTCTGTGCACTAATGAACCTCTGGGGATGTTTTAAATGACTTGTTTGTGGTTTTGAACTCCAGTTGTGAAAAGGGAAATTTGTTATTCACGTACACCCGGCTAAATAAATTGAAAGCACCAGGATCAACCCTTCGGTGATAAACCCCGGTTAAAGCACACAAAATTGAAATCATGGACTGTTTTAAATCTTATAAATATGAAAATACTACCATGGTCCTGCTTTGTGTTGGTGGTAGTGGTTTGGTTTTTTTCTTTTATGGGCCGATTGCTTGAGATGTGGGAGGGGATGGCACCCCCTGTTGATATGGATTCGGTGGTTGTGAGTTTTAAGACTGAGTGGTTACCTTGTTTATATCACAAATTGGGGTGGGATCCTCTGTTGATGAGAAACCATTTTGGGGGACACAGGGTAGTGTCTCGAGGGTTTCTTTGGTTCCAGTACTTCGAGGGATCTCACTTATCCCCTTGTTGTTGTAACATTACAAGAGAACCGGGTGTGAATGTTTAAATTGACATTTGGCTGGATTCTTTCCTTGGTTATTCTTATGGTGTTAGTTGCCCAAGTAGATGCATGAACATATTTAAACATTATTACTGATCATGAAAACAAGAATGAGACAAATGAGTTTTTTTGGTGAGAGTCGTGACTCAGACCTGAGTGTTGTTGTGATCTACAGGTTGTCTAAAGAAAAACCTAACATTGGGTGAGTGCTTGTTACCTATGTATATACATTTAGTTTTGTGTTTCTTATTCGCGCCCCACCCAAGTTGAGCACTTAGTGCCGAACACCTCCATTTCATGTGGGAGGGTGTTTTTCCCAACACTATTCCTAGTGGCCGGTTATTTTCTCCTTTTCTTCTCCCTTTCCCGGATAGCCCAAGTACCTTCGGGCAGGCTGTGATGGCCTGAGGTCCATTATTAGCCCAAGAATCATTGGGCAGGGCAGTGTGGTGGTTGGCCCAGGTGTGTGCAGGCAGGTGGTTTCCCAAGCATCTTCGGGATGAGGCCCAGGTGTCTTCGGGCGTGGCAGTGGATCTTCTAGCCCAGGTGTCTTCGGGCATGGTGGTGGTTTTTCTAGACTAGGTATTTGCAGGTGTGGTCACATGTGACAGCTGTGGCCCAGTTGTTTTGAGGGCGATATTCGGAAATGGGACTGCGTGCAGTTGTGGCCCAGGTGTGTGCGGGTGGGTGTGGGAGTGGGACTGCAGTGAGAATGGAGGGATTGGTTCGATGCGTAGGATGTCTCAATAACTAGTGTAAAAGTTTCACGGGGTACCCAAACATCGATGTGCACTTATTATATATATTACTCGGTTTGTGTTACTTGGTGAGTGTTTTCGGTGAGTGGGATGGGTGAACTCCTTCATAGTAATGGTTTTCTGCTTTTCACGGGGCTTTAGTATGTTCCCCCACTTGTGCACGAGTCTTTTTTTTTCCTTATTGAGTGTACTTGTACGCTCACCCTATGTATATAATACTATTTTCAGGTTTCCAGGAGGACTTCAGGGATCGCGCAGGACCGTACTTGCTCGGATCTTTGGGGTAGTCGCAGTTGCTGTTTTCTTTCTTTGGTACTTACCCTTGTAGTCACTTTAGTACTTTGTGGATTTTACTTTTGGAACATGCATGTGGGAATGGTTTACTTTTGGCTTTAATTTTCTTTTTCTTTTACTGTTGTTGGGTTTCATCATCTTATCTCCTGATCCTATAAAACATAAATGGTAATACCTTCCACTTGTGTGTAATTTCCATTCCCTTGGTGCTAGTCGCCACTCCGGGACCAATAGAAGGTCGGTTTCGGGGGTCATTATCTCTCCTTCAACTTAAAGAAGGAAGGTCTTGGAAACCTGCTGACCCTTCCCTCCTTTGGGTGAATGTGGGTCATGACATTGGGTCTATATCTAATTATATTTAAAGTCTTCCTCCTAGAATTCCTCAATGAAAGTGGAGTGTTTATCTATAGGGGTAGTTCTTAACTTATTCTTAGATCATTAATAGACTCTATGTTCTTTGTAATGTGTCTTTCACTTTTTAATTTTTTTATGTTAACGTTTATGCTTTTTTCAGTTAGGACTAATCCCCTTGGATTTTCAAGTGATGGTTAGTTTTTAGGATTTATGATTGATGGATTTCGAGACTCATATTCTTATGGAATGTGGTTGGTGTAGTTCATTGTGTATGACTTGGTTACTCTTGTTTGAGCGATGGTTATTTTGGCACTTCTCGTGCCACATTGTTCTTTTTGATTTACATTCCCAATTTAGTAATGTTGTATTTTTGGTAAGAGACAAGTAACTATTTTGGAATATGTCTTAGTTGTGGAATGAAAATTGGATTCATTATTCAGGTGATTAATAAATCCATGGAAACACTTGAGTTTATACAATGGTGTGTGTTTGTTTTAATTTGGATATGCTCACTGTTAGGGGGAAACATGGATATTAGGTCCTAGATCACCCTTTTTGGTGTGTAATTATTGGTTAAAGATGGTTTTGTTTCTTGATAGGGGATTTTCATTTATCACTTAATGCTTTGGATTTTATGGGGTGAAGTGTTTTTTAGTGTCTTGGTCTCGTGTTCTTTGGTTATTTTTGATGTAATGGCTATAGATTGTTTTGGAGACAATATATTTTGATCATGGATGTTCTTTTTCTTTAGGATCCTTTGAGTGATTGATGGTTCATTCATCCTTTTCGGATTTGACCTTGCTTTTATAATTCTATAGTTAGTGGAAACTATTTGGTATCTCTTATAGTTTTATAGAATGGTAGTTTTCTTGGTGACACTCTCCATTCTGGGATTGGTCAGTGTTTTTTCACCATTTATATTAGTTCTAAATGGCGGGGACACATTTTTTTATTCTCTCTTATTTTATAATACTTTTTTGGATTCTCACAGTTGATTCCTACTTGTGGTTGTTCATATTGTTTTGAGGTTTTAGTGGGATTTTGGAGAATATACCTTGTATGTTGTTTTCATAGTATTGGAACCCTTTTATTTATCCCAAATCATTTTCTTTATTGTAAATTATTGGTTGGTTTTTCCCATTAATAGACTACGTTTTATTGGCCTTGGAGTTTTTGGGGGCATAAAGTAGCATGGCGGGGAGAATAGTGACACCCACTTGTGAATGTTTCTTTTTTATTTATATATGTTTGTTCTATTATAGAGTGTTTTATGTCTGAAAGATGTTTTAAATTAAACCATATAAAATATATAATTTCAATATATATGCAATGTTTGAGGTAAAAAATGTGGATAACTTCACATTGGTACATTTCAATTTGTTTTCTTTTCCTAAATGATTTATTCTACACACATAGCTTGTGGGATTTTATAGATCATGTAAAACCTTATGAAAAATCATGTAAGTCCAATTTGTGTATGGGTACTGGAACGTGACATGAGTATAGTTATATGAAGCAATATATCAATCATGCAATAAGATATGTATTTTTGATAAGGGGGGTTTCATTATTGGTGCCTAATGTGTGAAACATGCTATCAAACCATTAATTTTTGGTTGTTCTATATAGTTTCAATCCCACATTTAACATATGGTTTGGAATATTTTGCTTTAAAACTATGATACCTTCCCATATTTAATTAAAATTGTGAAATCTCCTTTACTCCCCTTAGGATTTCCAGTATATTTCTTTAATTACTATACTCTTGTTTGACTGAATATTGGTGTGCATGGGGGACATTAATTTCCACCCACCCCTTCATTTGCACCATTTTTTTCCCAATTTCATGTATGTAAGACCATTTTCCCACATTATTTACCTTCCTTCTCCCTTCTCCCATTCCTTTCTCTCATTTTCTTTCTGACACTCATGAACCATAACCATTGTCGAAGATAGAATTTATGATAAAAGTAGTTATAAAGATGGTATTTTGTGTTTCTTTGGGTTTTGAAGGTCATTTCATGGATTGGATGGGCATTTTCCATTAAATTCAATGGGTTTTAGATAGTTCCAATTTAAATGAGGTAGGGGTTTCAATATAAATATCATGTAATAAATTCTATATATTTATTATTTATTTTAAAATGATTTATTATGATTTTACAAGCATGTTATTGTATCTTAGTAGGACATAAATGGTTCCCTAATTATTTTGGTGCTAGTACTGGACATGTCACATTTCAGGAACTTGTGTAAATTCTATAGTAAATTATTTAAAATTGATTTTTTTTGAAATTTTTCATTATGGAATTAGTTTTTCATGGAAACCCCTTACTAGTTTATAAATGTATTTGAAATGTTTTAATTTCATGCTATAAACCTATGTTGTATGTGAATTATTTTTTAAAATTCTAAAGTGGGTTTTCAATAGGCATTTAAATTTTTTAATGTGTTGTTGGACTATGTTTTGTTTATTTATAGAGTTTATGTGATGTTTTAAATGATTTTTTGGGTAATTTATGGGATTATAAATTAGATATCTTTAAATGGATTTGGGAATAAATGGTCATGTAGTTTCATTATATTAATTTGAATTTGGAAGTGTGGTTCTGAAAAATGGGTTCTTCACACCAATAGTCTTCCATTTTAAAAGGGGTTGTGTTTCTTTCCAATGTGATTTTTGGGATATTATTGGATTTCCATGTTTTCTTTAATAGATGTATTGTATAAATTTTTTTCAATGATAATTTGAAAAGTGGCTTTCAAATAGTATTAAAACATCTTGGAATCTCAATAGATTTTGTGGAATCCCTATTGGAACATTATAAAAAATTAGTATTATAAATTTATGAGGCCCTTATTAAAACCCTTCATGATAATTATTATACCCAATGTGGTATGATATCACATAATAGTTGTTTTATATTATTTTATCCTTATATAAGGTTTTTGAGTAGATTTAAAAAATATGGCTATTTATTGAGAGGGTGTAGGTGGTAGGGTGTGTTTTTTTTTGAAATGTTTTATATTTTATAAGTATGATTTTTTATTTGTCGTCACATCCATTTAACTTTGATGTGAGTCCTAGGAATATAGTATGTGATATCTAGGAAAGAAAAAACTTGAATAGAATGTTTGGAAACTATTGAGTATCTCTCAATATATCTGAAATGGTTAGACTAAAAGTGGTAGTGGGGTTTCAAATCTAGAAACCTTTTATTATTCTTTGGTAGTGAAGGATCTCAAGTGATCTTTATTTCTATATAATCTGACTGGAAAATTCAAGAAATTGAAAATTTTATTAGTGCCATCCTAGGTCCTCTATTCACCAATTTAGGTCTATATTACTAGAGACTACGGATGGGGCATATGATGTTGGGTCCTTTTTATGACACTTTAGGGGATTATATTTTTTGATTTGATTGTATTCCTCTAGTTCATTTGACTATCGATTCCATTGGTTTGTTATCTATTAGATTATAATTCCTTGATGTTTGGGTTCCAATGTGTGATTTATGTAACACATTGAGTGTTTTAGTCTTCTTTCAAGGAGGTTTTATTAAAAATGTATGAGAGTTTGTTTTAAAAAATAAAAAGGCATGGGTATTTCCTAAATAGAATTTAAGAAATTTTTATTTATTGATATTATTTTCGAAAAAAATATTTTTATGAAATGTTTTGAAGGAGAAATTAAAAGGTGTATTATTTAATTTTTCAGGTTTTTATGGCCCACTTTCCATAGTTAACTAATTATATTAATAATTTTAACCATCAATGTTTTTTTTAATATGTATGTTGTTTGTGTAATTGTGTTATCAACATGCAATTTCACTTTTTTATAAATGATGTGAGAAACCTAATTTTATCATATTCTAAAATTTTCATTTTTTGATCTATACTGTTATGGATACTTCCATAGTATTTGCAGAGACAAACTAATCTGTTTAGCTCAATCTGATATAGATCTAAAAATGGTTTCCAATAGCCTTCTCTACTTTACTTATTTGGTTCATGTTCATCTATGGATAGATGAATGGGATGTGATGAGTGACCTGGGGTAACTTGTTGTGTAGTTAGAAAAATTCAAGATGTATTTACATTTTTTATTTTGTTAAATACACATAATTATACTCTATTTAATTTCAATCATATTATTATCCTTGTATGAATGTTTTTTGATTATGCCATATTTTATGAATGATATATCTTTTTCACGATTTTTAATTTTAAATTTATATTTGATAGTGGAATCATTATTGAAGATAATTATTGAGACTGAAGGACTAGTCCATTATCCTTATGGGATTAGGAAAACCCTTTAATCTAGTGAAAAGTCTATCTAAGTGATGGTTAGATGGAAATCCTGAGTCTGTTCATTACATTCAGTGAATGAAAAATTATTTTATTAATGTGGGGTATCTTCAATAGTATATATATATATGTAGGTATAATCAAGATTATTTTAAGTAACTGATATTCCTACATCATCATCTGTAATTATATTCTTCGACAAACTAAACACTCATTGTGGTTCAAAACCTCTAATTCAGATGGGATGAATTCCTTATTGAGTGTTGAGTCTTTATATTCCTCTCCCAATTCTGGATGAGTTCATCTTATTCGTGTATGTATTAATTATGTCATCCAAATAATCAAAATTACATCAATTACTCTATCTGAATATTAGTTTAAAAATGATATATTTTTTTCACATATTCAATTGTAGGATATGTTAATGAAAATATCTCTAATTCTAGCCTCCTTCCTTCAAAATATATGTTATAAATAGAACTAAATGTTCGATTTTATTTCTTAATTATTTTATAATGAATATTTATAATATCGAATCTCTTCTCATCTATGAAAAACCATATATTCATTGATACCCCTCATTTATATAGTTGTTGTTAAATGTATTTATAAATTCTCAATGCTTATAACCCTTCTATCGATGGTTGTGATTGATTTTAATTACTCTAATACCAAAATATTATTCAAAGTACATGACATGATTAAATGTGGTTGTGTATTCCCAATTATGTAGAATTAAATATCCCTAAATCCTAGATATATATATTTTTCAATTTGAAGGAGATTTTCACGATATTATTGAAATATCATTATCAAGGTGATATTCCCTTCACTATATAGTGATCGACCTCAACTTTATCCATCACCTGAAGTGATCTCTATAATTAGGGAATGATCGCCGATTAGAAGTTGGATATATAAAATATGTATAATATATCTTTTAAAATGCCTCAGAATAATGTGACATGGTCCTCTATATCTCTTTAAATATTCACTGATCTAGAACATTTTCAGTAATAGTTTTATTAATGTTTTGATTCTTGATTCCTCCATTACTTTATTTTTTTGGGCTATATCATTCTATCTAATATTATCACTATGGTGAGTATTCATAACATAGTCATTAATTCACTATTTATTTTAGTATTCCATATATTTGATTATAATAGAATTTAATCTTTGTTGGTATGGGACTTAAGAAATTTTTTCTAAATAGTTTTTATGAACCACTTTGAATAATATCATGAACCGTTCATGCTTTTGAAATCATTTATACATAGTAACTTTTAGTGGTCTCATCTTCCTCATCATGGAACAAAAATATATTTGGATCATCTAGATTTATCTAATATAAAATATATTGTGGTATGTATATTCCTTTCATGATATTCCGTCCAACCAAATCTTGATTTATTCTTATATATTATATATTTAATCTCATTCAATAGTTTATTGTTTCATAATCACTATTTTCATGAAATGATTTTATTTATTCACTAAAACAATTCAATTATTATATAAATAACAGAAAATATGATACTAATTATTTTAAAACCATAGTATTATAGAGTTTAATATGTGTATCTTTAACAAATATAGATCAATGTAGGTTTATTATCCAGTTCCATGTTGTTCATATATAGAAATATCAAGGAAGTCTTTTCTTTTTTCACATATTTCCTATATATATCAACTATAGTGGATCTAATACCTCTACTTTTGATCTATCAGTAATAGTCACATCCTTTACCATCATATTTATCTATTTTACACACACTAATATCTTTATACAAATTATAGTATTCATAGTAAAAAATTTAACACAAAACCTCCATGTTGTATTATTATACTCATTTTGATTTTGTTGACAATGATATCACAAATCCTTCTTCCCCATGTAACTATAATTCTATAAATATTACCATAAATATTAATCACCAATTAACTCTGTATTCTCTATTAAATTTTTATATTTATGGTTTATTATTATAACCCCCTTTGGCAAAAAAATGGTATTCTTATTCTTTATTTTTAATTTTTAATTTCTCTTATTTTATCTATATAAAGGAACCATGGTTTCTCCACTATATGGTATTATTTATCTCCACTAAATTTTCCCTCAATATATATATATTTTACTTTCAAGTTAACTCCCCGATTATAAAATAATTTTATAAGGTTAGCTTCATCAATATTAATCCACCTTTGACCAGCATTTCAATGGAAATACCAATTTTATCTCATATTTAAATTAATACGATTATTAGGAAAATATAGGCAACCTTATTTATAGACTTAGACCACTCCCTTGTCATTTACTCATTGGAACCATAAATTTATAGCTCAAAACCACGTTCTAAAAACCTTCTTTAGATCATTTGTTAATAGGAAAAATCATCAATTGATTGATTCATTCTCTAAAAAATTTAGTAAGTGAATTTACTGAAAGGAAATGAGTCATTGATATATCCTTTAAACCTACTGAGTCAGAACTCAATATTAGAAACATGATTCTAAGTTAATAAAATAAAATCCATCTATACCGGTAACTTACTTCCACAAACAACATTAAAAATGAAAAAACTTCTTCTTCAAAATTTCTTCATATGATCTCAACCACACATACAAAAAACATCATTAAATAAACCATAATTTACCAAGTGTGTGATGCATACAACATATTAAATAAATTGATGAAACTTGTTAGGATATAATCATGATATAATTTTATATCTGAGGTCCTATCATCTCACAAGATATCACTATATTCCGGACAAGTAAATTTTCCTTTGAAAATTTATCATCATACATACCTTGAACTACATTATATTTAGATACCAATTATGATATATAGAGATTTTTTTAACAAACAATGTAGGAAATTATTATTAGAAGAATTTGGTATCCAAAAAATAATCTATTACCACATTTTTAACACATAAAATAATAAATCAAAATTTAATTACCATTTGTATGTATTAAATTAATAAATATTATTCATTTAAATGGTCTCATTCCACTTTAAAAGATACATGATTCCATTTTTTAATCACCAACTTTCGGTTAAAACCACTTGATATTTCAAATAAGGCTTTGAAACAACTTTAATTATAGATCAGGCACCATAAAATTTATAATTTTTTATCACAAATTCCAATTACATATTCACCATTGATACCCAAAGTTGTTTCATGAAACCAATTTGAAATTTAGATAGGGTCTTGAATCCATTTAAATTTTCATTTTGATTTTACACCAATTTTGGTGTCCAATAAATATGATCCACCTTTTTTCATGTATCTACTTTCATAAAAATAACACCATATGGTTCATATTCCTCCCTTAAATATACAATAAAGGAATCATCAATTAAAAAATTCAACCACATAGCGGTATGGGTTATTCGCAAACATTCTAAAATATAGAAATGTGGATTGTCTTGGTGAACATTCCATTTGGTTCCAACTAATTTCAACATATTTATAGTTGTTCTATTTTATGTGATACCACATGTACAATAATTATTCCGGTTATATTCTTTTGGGTTCTTCGTATTCTTTAGCTTATGATTCACTGCCATCATAAAGTTAATACAACTATTCTATAATAATTTCATTAATCCAATATTTTTTAATCCCTCATCAGGCTTTCTCTACCGTAGGAGTTATCTTTATCAAGCCTTCACCTCTCTCTTTATGGTAAGGGTTTTTTATACAATTAGGCATGATTGTTTTCTTATATTCTTCAATAACCATTATATTTCCCTCAAAATTGATTTTACATAATAAATATTTCTTGACATGATAATCCAACTTTCTCACAAATGAAGAAGCTTCCTTCTTTTTCATCTTATATATTTTCTTTCATTCATTCCATGAGGGTTTCTAGAATTATACCATCATTGGTGGTTAGTGAAAACTTTTTTGAAAAAAATCATTAATTTCCTCCAATATGGAAAATCGTTTTCTGTATAACTCAATAGACACCTTGAGTGGTGGGGGTTGAATTAGGGGATTCCCAATTCAACTTTCATTTAGTTTATCACCTCCTTACTAGATATTTCTACTGGTTTAAAAACAACATTTGTTCAATATGTAAATTATCTCAACCATTTACAATTATAAATAACATAATGAAAGTAAAATAGGCATTGGACTCATAGAATTTTCATGGTTCACCTAAAATTGGATACAACTAAAGTGAGAACACCTATAATAAATCAAAACATAAAAAATAAACTATATCCCAAATCATGTGGATATAAAATTTGTTTTTTTTCACTCTATAACAAAGGTAACTCCCTTTACAAATTCTTTGGGTTGTGAACTACCACGAATGGGATAAAACCTTTAAAAAAATTTAGGTCTATGTACATCCATCCAAGGGTCACTCCCTTATCATCATTTGTACAGAACTCTATAAGAAAATATATTATAAGAATGCAGATATATTCTTAGTTTATAAACATAAATTATTTTACATGGATTGTATGTAGAGATTAGGTAATCATTATCATTATTCCAGATGTGATTATTTAGTGTATAACATGTTATTCTCCCATAAATAGGACTGGATAAATTGATGCCCATTTTATAATAGTTAAAGAAACGTTTTCAAAAATATTAATAGTAGTAATAAAACTCAAGATAAAGAAACTTATAAATTAGAATTTACATTTGATAAAATCCATCTTCTTTTCCACAATTAACAAGATATGAGAATAAAAAATTCAATTAATTATCCATATTTAGCATACCAAAAATATAATAAAAACTCTTTCTTCTTCTTGGATATTTCCTTTATATAAAATCAAATCTATAAAACACATTCTCCTCATAGATTATAATGTTTTGTTTAGATTTTCACTAAAATAGATATTCAATATATTTTATATTTATTTCAAATGAGACTCCAATGATCCCATTCCTCTATAAATCATTTAGATATTTCAATGAAACTATGTATGAGGCTCCATTATCTTTTCTATCATGATATTCCCCTTAATACATGAAATTATGCTATATTCTCTGTCAATAAAATTTTTCATCTTTTTATTAATGAAATAAATGATCCTACATTTTATCTCAAGTGTGTATCCTTTTAATTTTGGTTTACTTTTTTATTATCGACCAAATACAAATTCCTAGTGAGGTTATTAAGGTTTTTGGCATGTTTGAGGGTTGTTAAAAGATCATAACCCCAACCAATGGAGGAAAAGACGAGGCTACACAGTTTTCGATACTGTCTGTCCTATCTTAAATGATCTATCTTGACCATGTGGGGAAAGAATGTAGGGTAAATCTAGGAACAAATTTTTCCCTAACCATGAAGTATGAGCAGCACGATCATGCAAAAATGTGGAATTTTAAGCATAGGTGTCTTTCACGGTTGGTTTATAGTTTCACTAACTGAGTATACTAATTGTGTTAGTGCCCCCTTATCATAGAAGATGGAACACATATGGTGAACTCTTTGACCAACCATGTGTCCCAAATGTGTGACCATTGTTTTTGGGTGACATTACAAATTTATACTTAATAAAATGTTTTAATATTATTTCAATACCTTTTCTCATTCTAGTCAATAGTGGAACCATCCCTCTCGCATTTTCAGCTCCCTTTTGACTTTTTAATAGATTCTGATCATGTTTTCCCGTTCAATGTCTAATTGAATCACTGTTCTTCTCATTGGATATGCATATGTAATATCTTATTTTCTTTTTAGTCGTTATTCATTTCTCTTCATCTCGATTATTTTATTGATGTGTTGTCTCATATGCCATATTTTCTAGGTGTGTTATGTTCTTAATATTTTATCCACTCCATGCATAACTGAGGATGATACTAGATGAGTATATTCGTACGAGAATAGGGTAGGTGGTCTATAAATTATTACCCGTTTTTTGATGTTTTATAATATGTACAGTTGTGAAGAACACCATTTTCACCATGTTCTTCCCATAAATTGTAATTTATATAATCTAGTTTCCTTTTTTGGAACCTAATGATCTTATTATACCCCCCCCCCCTTAGATCAACTACCATAGATATATCTACCCATTTTGGTGTACCCTCTTACATGCCAAAATGGATTTATCGAGTATATGGACAAAGAAATAATAAAAGTGTTTGGTATTGATTCTAAATTGTGATATTATAAACTAAATGGATGTAGTGTTGTAGAAAGGACAACACTATTTTAATGAGTTTAATTGGATATTGGAGAGTGGTGATCCCCTATCACCTATTTCAAATTGAACAATGGTTATGCTCCTGTTGATATTATATAACAATGATAAATGGAATATAACTCCAATCATATTATAACCAATTGCTATTTTTTAGAGATACAACATAAGGGTATGATGAAACTTAATAAATATATTGAATGGGAATTATGACCCTTGTGAATTATAATGAATGTTTATGAATACCCTTATATATGTTTTATATAAAAGAGAAATGTGATCATTACTGCCTAATCTGAAATGGGCATGAAGATCCTTGATAAATATATTAAATGTGTATGCATTCCCTTATATAAATGAGAAACATTATTATAATGGAGTCCCTTTTTATATTTAGAAGAATTGTATCCATTGTGATATTTAAGGGCATGAACACCCTTTTTGATACTAGTAATTGCATCCCTTAAGGCGATACTAGTCATGCTGTCCCTTAATGTGATACCAAGCATGGAGCCCTAAAATGTGATATTGGGCATGGAATACCTTATAAATGTGATACGTGGCATGGTTCCCCTTACTACTGTGATATGGGGCACAAAATCCCTATTCTATGATAATAGACATGACTACCCATAAACTAATGTGATACTTATCATGACATTCTTTATAAATTTTATACCTCTAAATCTGTCCCTTGATAATTTTTCAAGGTTATTCTGGAATGGGCCTAAGAAAGTACTGTCATC